>JABFPT010000005.1:62855-76736 GCA_022817245.1 Nixonia krombeini | reverse complement strand
GCGCAAAAGCTGAAATACTTAGCTGTGGCTATTATACCTATCAGTCTGATTTCTAAAGTTAATATGCAAAGCTCTGCATCGTTGAGCATTGTAATAAGTCAGCCCACGTTTACCTCGTTTGTTTCTCCAGGTTATAGAAAATTAACTGTAGTACTTTTAGCAACTGTTTTCATGATGCTAGACAGTGAAATAGCGATCGTGCGGCATTTTCGTACTCTTCCTCACATGCCCGGCATCAAGGTGAACGGCCATAACTGTATAGTCCTATATGAAAGCGCTGTTAAGTTCCTATGTCCGTTTAGTATTTCTATTACTATCTCCGTCCTACTTCTGCTCGTCCCTAGGATTTCCTTAGTTCAGATGGAGGTTCCTTCGACCAGTTTCGTGATTCCACTACATCCCTTTTTTAGTCCCCAGTCTTTGGCTTGCATTCTTATTGTTCATCATTTATTAGTCACCATCGCCTCCTGATAGGGAACTTTAACAACATCTTACATGCGACTGCCGTTTTTCTAGGCAACCCTTTTAACAAATATGTCTGCCCTGTCATTACTTTTCTGTACACCATGCCTTGACATCCAAATAACAAAGGCTTGTTTTTATCTAGCCCATATATCAAGTTTTGTCTCGTAATTTTATGTATTTGGCCTTGTACATTTCCTGGAGTACTTCAAGTATTTCCTGGCTATCGTCTGCTACTGTTTGTGACGTATTCCAACCTTAGATCTAACCTAAGAAACATCTAGGCTTCAACCTTGACCTATAATTTCTATATATTGTAAGAAGATTATCAGCTTTCCTCGCTTTGGTTACCTGCATACTCCTAAAGGAATATTTTCTCCAGTGCAACACCTAGACATTTTACATCTCCTGTGACAAAAACATCTTCATAAAACTTAAACGTTTTCATTACTTTGCACTTGTGGTTTCTCATGAAAGCCACTACATAGTCTTTAAGTTAACTGCTAATCCATTTAAATTGTAATAAGTCTTCACTTCATTTTTTAACATTCTGCGAGTGCTCTATTAGTTTTTTTTATGAGATCCTCTACAAGAAAAGTAAGCCAATGTACTGTGATCTTTATTGTTTGGATCGTAGATTTATAGATTAAAATCATTTAAAGGTAATCACAATAGCAGGCGTGATAACAAACCTCCCTATGGGTGTCCGTTCAAAAAAAGAAAAGACAAGTCTTATGAATTTTCTCTACCATTCCGCCTCGATTGATTATTCAGAATATTAAATATCCAGTATATTTTTATCCCTATTTTCCAGTATATTTACAGCCGTATTCGATGGATACTAAATATCCACTCCACTAAGTAACCTGGTATTTCATGGATCTCAGTTGTTCGTTGTATGCTATAATGCATATGTAGCTAATCGTACCTTTTATGTCTAAAATGTCTCCAATAGCTGAGCTCTTTTGTTGCAGCTGTATCTCGATAAACTTAACTGCAAAATGCAGCTCAGCCTCTATTAACTTGGCCACCTGATGAGTATACCATTTCTTATGAAGAGGATAATTCCTTAACCGTATATCTCTAACGTACTAGTCCACCAACTTCTCAACTTAAAGAATGGTCTTTCGTCAGAATGTAACCAACGTTACTGGGTTTAAGAGTATAAACAATTTTGAAGAGTATAAGCAATTTTCAAGTGCTCAAATTATTGATTGCTGCAGCCCATCAAGATGTTCGTCAACGGACCCAGTTATTTTGCATGGTTCGAATATCTGTACAAACCATTCGGTTCTTCCAGGTGTCACTTCTTCTGCGTCATTCCTCCACTTTCTTTTACCTTTCACTAAACAATTCTTTCAAGCGTAAAATGCAAACTTAAACGTCAAAGAAAGCCCAGCTGCAATATAATACATCACTCAACTAGTCCCCGTCTGACACATATATGACAACACTTCAACAGACCCATATGAGTTCTGGGTGGTACGTGTTGAAATTTCAATTTTCACTCAAACAGTTTTAAATGAAAATTTGAGCGTGCGTAAATCGCTTTCGAAATGTGTGCCTTGTTTGCTTTGTTTGGGGCTATTCAAGCGAGATAAAAAGGATTTCTTGCGTCGGTATGTAACAATGGATGAAACATGAATCCACTGTTACACACCTGAACCAAAAAGTCAGCTAGCAAGGTTATGGCATCCGTATTTTCGGACGCGCATGGTGTTTTATTTATGGACTATCTTGAGAAAGGTACAACTATGAACAGCGAATGGCATTATTGGATCGATGGAGTGTAGGAATCAAGAAAAGACGGCCTCACAGACCGGAGACTTACTGAGTGATGTGCTTGAGTCACATGCCTAGGTATGGCTCTAACTCAATGGCAGTGTTTTAGTGAAGAGTACTATTGTGATCAATGTATTATAGCTTAAAAGAAACTTTACTCACGCTCATAAAGGTCGTATACACCGGTAACTGGAGCATATTTAAGAATGTTATGACTAAATCTAGAACGATATGGAGCTTATTCAACTTATTCAACAACCCTTGGGTTACGAATCATATAGACGTGACCGGACGCCTATTCAGAGTGTAGAAGAATTTCAAAATAAATAACGTCTGCATTTGCTTGCACTTTGTAGAAGTACATTGTGGTACTGAAGAAGTTAATTGGATGAATTATCTTTCCCCTCAAACCTTTCTCAGTCTGTATATTGAATACTATCCGTTTAGACAGCCCTTACAGTCTTGACCGACATATGTGAATTCTACGGCACCCTTGCTCATGAAAATTTCTTCGAATCTAAATTTCTCCAAATGTAAATTATCTTTTTCTTTGGGGGGTCATGGATCGCCAAATCCGTAATCTTTTTCTTAGTTGTCTCTGTAACAGCACCTTACTCTGGTTCTCCCTACAAGTAAAAATTACTCGGAACATCTTTGCCATCAAGTCATCCAATGAGGAGTCTAAGGATACGTCAGATATAATAGTTCCGTGTCGCACTTTATCCTCCCTTTGTTTTCTTTTCCAAGAATTCGAATCTGTATGCTATCGGCAATAATATATATAAAATACCGATCACTTTTCCTTCTAAAAGGTTGATTAAACAACAATAGGGCTAATGTTGTTATGAGTCCTCACCTCTTATGCTTCACTGCATTTTGGCGAAATGTTCTTCAGAGACCCGCTCTGTGTTCATTCACCTTATTCTAACCAAATCACACACTACGGGGAATTTCGATTACAGGTTATTTCTTTGAAACTACTTATTTGAGAGCATGCTTAATCTCTTTTATAACAACATCTTTGACGAGAATATAACTCGAACGTTATATTCAAAAATTTCGTACATATTCAAAATTTTCATTTTCCTACCATGAATTTTTAATGGTCAAATTTCGGTATTGAGAGTCAGGTTTATTGCGTGTTCTTGTGAATTCTAGGGACAATATTAATTATAATTTGGAAACTATTATGACTGTTATATATATATATAATATTTTGTGACTATAAACATAATTCTGATCAGTCGAAAATTGGAAGTACATCTACTTTGTCTGATTCAGAGTTGTCACGGTAACCTTAATTTATCAGTTATCACTAGACCCGTCGGCAATGTTCGCTCATGAGCAGCGTCAGCAACAACAACTAAGATTTTCTTTAATGTAAAGAAAACATTCTTCAAATTCGGTTGCTTAAATATTATCCAAGAGTGATATGTACACAGTTAAATGGATCTGGATATTAGAATGCATATCATAAGTTGCACACGTAATATTCCTTCACATTTACGAAAAAGTAATACGTATCATCATTAATACAAAGTGAGATGGCCGCGTTTACTGTTATGTGTTCGTTGATTTCCATAAGGGTATAAATAAATAAACGAAAATAATACAGAATGTTTCGGCATACAATTCTGCCATACTCAACATTAGGTAGCGTAGCTAAGTTCGTATATGTATCATAGGTAAGTACGGAGTTTGATATTTTTTACAGTATTGTGAACGGATTAGAAGAAGTAACATAATATTGTGTAAAATACAGAAGATGATATTATGAGTTATATTTAATTATAATTATGTATGTACTATTACTATTACCATATTAATTAATATATTTAACAATATACACTATACTTCATAATATGTACTAATTATAATTTGTATGAAATTATAAGCTGTGTTGCCACTTTGTGATATAATTTATTTTTATAATAAAAACTGTATTATTGTTTATTGGTTTCTAAAATTTGTCACGTTCTGTGAAGTTAAGAGGATTATCTGTTCATTCTCGAGCAACATTTTTTTGGAGTCCACAACATCACCCTTTCTTCATTTCAAAAATCCCTCTTATAATTTCGTTAAGTACCCGAGTGGAAATTTTATGTCGGAAATAGATCGGACCATCCACAAATGGCCGCTTTTTTACCTTCCCAAGTGGAAATGTCATGTCGGAAATAAATCGGACTGACGTCAAAAGGCCGATTTTTAACCTGGGCCAATGTTGGACAATCGATGTTGGACCGACATCAAAATGTAACGCTGCGCACAGATCGGACTGATGTTGGTCTTTCGATGTCAGCCCGAGAATGGCCAAACGATATCGTACCAATGTCGGCTTTTTGTTTTTATTATTGTCCACGACAGTTAGTGCGATCCATGATGGATATTTACTCTCTATTACTGCTAATAATATAGGATTATTCTGACACAGACTGGCTGCGGCTATTCTGTGACATGGATGGCGGTCATATTGAAAAACAAAGTATGACCCATATGAAATAGACCTCGACCTTCCGACATTGGATTGACATAGAATGGCTCATATCAGACCGACATCTTATCCGCCTATATTGGCCGATGTCGGGTCGATATAGTTTTCATCCATATTGGCGAATATCGATTGGCAAAATCGATGCAAAATCAATGTCGCTTTGATACAAGACAAATGTTGGCCGAGACTGATTTCCACTAGGGAAGATTAACATTTCGGTTGCACAAACAATAATTGCGAAATTTCCCGCAAGAGATATGAGAAACATCCAACATTCCTTACTAGTCAACTCCTGAATCTGAGCTTCGTGACTGGTTATATCTGGGTGTCATATAGGAACATCTCAAGTAAAATGTTATTTGAAATATCCGTGAAATATATAAATCTGAATACAGCGTATTTAAAAATATGCCCAGTTCTGTCTGTATGTCTGAAGTTCCTTCTTGTCGAAACACAGAAACAATGGCCGAATCGCGCGGCTTCAAACCAATAAATCAGTTGTGGAGTGGAGGAGCCTCGACGGACGCCGATTCAGAGTGTCTCTACGAAGAGATCTCCGGCTTGTCGGGTCCTCAAGATTCAGAAGAAGGCACGCCAACTGAGAAAGGTGGGGAGCGGATTCGCAGAATCCGCAAAGAAGTATCTAGAATTGCTCGTAGAAGAGATCCTGCATCCAGGGTGGAGGAACAGTATGCGGTACGAGGTGGTTATGGAGAGACAGTGCCAGGCACATTTAACGCAGCAACAGCAACATTCAAGCTGACGAGAGGACGGAATAACGCTGCTCGTTATCTTCAAACTACTACTACTACAACGACTACGACGCATTATCATCACGGAGGACGTGTTCCTCGCCACAGCGTTAAGCCATCCCGTCATCATCTTGGTCGGAGCTCCTTTAGTAATGAGACGCAGGAAGAAATACAAGAGGACGACGAAGCCAGTCTCAGGGAATTGCTCGTAAGGTATGTTAGTCATTTTTTTTTAATGTACGTATAACATTTGATGGCTGTAATTTTCGTTGAGATGTAATTACTCGAGTGGAAATTGTCTATCAGATAGATCGGGCCGATGTCAAATGGCCGAGATAAACCTTGGCAGATGTTAAACAATCGACGTTTTACAATCGTCCGATGTCCGGTCGACATACTTTTTGCCCATATCGGCCGATGTCGAGCGGACATCGTTTTTATCTATATTGGCTAATATCGATTACCCGACGTAAAACCAATGTCGCTCCGATGTCAGAGTATTGGCCAAGACTGATTTCCACTCGAGTACTACTAAATGCAATACAAGTTAAAAAGAATATGTTTCAATTTTATAATTATCCAATTGATCGCGAATTCGATACTTTTTAATCGTTATTTTATTGTGGCTCATACCCTAAATCAGTAAATGAATAGGTATAAACAATTTATATGACCTTACAATATAGACATGTTTGCGCACTTAAATTCTTTTTGCAAACATCTTTTGTAAATTTTCAAACAGATATATGCGACTACCATCCTACCACACTGCTGTTAATTTCTTTGGGAATGCATTTACCACGGTAGTTATACATCAATGTATAATGCATAGGGGGACATATCATTTATACTGTTGTGTATGTATTTTGTAAGTTGTACGTTTTCCTATCTTTCGGCGGTATTACTCGGTACTTTCATTTTTATATTAAACAATATAGAACTTTGCGCATTTACAATAAATTCCTATCATTCTATTGCGAATTGTGAACAAAATTTCGGAACAAATAAAAACAAATGTACAATCATTAACAATTTATTAAATAACCAAAATAAATACTGATCGAAACCGGTTCACTGCGAATCGAAAGTAGTGAAATATTCGCGCCGTAAAATGACTAAACCATGGCGTTATAATAGGTTGAGGAAAAAGAAATCCATTATTTTTACGTGAACATCAAGCCTTTATTTAACATGTTTCGGATTGTCCGATTTGGGTCAAATATGCATCGTTTTGTTGTATAATTTGTTGCCATTCCAAAGGTAGCTTCATAATACCTCTCTCATAGAAGTCTTGGTCCAGAAACGGGGACCACAAACGCCATTCACACTTTTTTACCTCCTGGCTTGCATTTTCGCTTTCATCAAAGAAAAACTGTAAACTGTACCGAATTTTCTCTTTTTCGTTATTTTCATTTTTAACGCCCTGTAACTTACAACTGAATGGACCAAACAAAAAACAGCAAAAGAATTTTTTTAGTAGGAAATATCATTCTTCCAACGAGCATAAATCTGAAATTGTTTGTTCGATACTTCACTTGATATCAATTACCACAGCCATCTACCAAAAATATAATGGATTTCTTTTTCCTGGACCTAATGTATTGCGTGTTATAAACTCCGGAAACTAATGAGAAGTTGCCTTTTACGCGGCTCAACAATTTTATTACATATACATTTTTTTACATTTTTTTACAGAGTATTACGTATACATTTTCTTAGGGAACCTAATAAGATATTCTAAAATGTTTGATATTGTTAACGTAAGAACAAAAAGTGTCTTATTTGAATGAAATATTATATATATATGAGTCACAATAAAAATTTAATATATATTTGTGTTGCACTTTTGTTTTCAAATACACCAGTCATCAATATTACATTCTCATGTAAAGTGGTATAATTTGTACTTACATTGAATAGCAATTCATGTGTGAGTTACAAATAGCTGTTCGACGTATTATATTATTACGTTATAGTCTTTATGGTATGAAGTGGAAGAATACTATCGGATTGAATAAAAAATACCTAATACACCACTCAATTAGCAATTAAAGATTTTTTGAAAATAGAATACATCTACATATGCAAGTAAAGAATGTCAGTAAAAAGAGAAAGTAGTTTCACGTTTATGATAATTTACGAACGCACCTAATTACTTATGTCAGCTGTTTAGTTAAGCAAGAATGTAAAAAATATTATTACTATAATATCTCTCTCTCTCTGTCTCCTTCTTAATGTGAGAAATATAAAACCATAGAAGAAGAGGAACTACACGCAAGACGAGATAACAATATTATCGGAACAGTAATTTTATGTGAAAATTTGTTTATATAGATAGATACAGTATATTTAAAATTAGTATTGTTTGTCGTTTATTATATAATGCATATGGCAACATTCCATTTCAAACATTTTATTCTTTTACCTCTTATTTGTCTTTTTTGAAATTGGAGAAAAAATGGGAGTTAGACCGGGCTAATTAAGGTGTATAGGGTATAATCCAGTTATCCATTTAATCCATTGTAATTCAAATAATCCAGTAATTCAAACATTAGTCCATAGGTTTTGTCTATTTTTAATTTTGTAATATGAGAAAGAGAAAGAGAGAGGGAGAGTCGGAATAATGTACCATAGAAGTGTAATATACCTTTTTTAGTAGTTATATTAAAAAAAATTTACTGCAATCAGATTTCAATATGAGATAGGATCTATTACACTAATCTCATTTTATTATTTACATTAATGCTAAACAGCTTGAAAACATGATTAACAAATTTCTTCAAGATTTACTTACTTACGTTTCTTACATTCACAAATAGAGATTTTTTGAAGTATAATAGTAAACAGATATATTATGTATGAATAAATCGAATTTAAGTATTCGAAACAGTTACAATAAAAATATTATTACGTGGCAATTCAGTTACAAAGACGGAACACAAATGCTTTGTGCTTTATTTCATAATCAACGTGTTGTGACTGGCAATTCATAAATTTAGAAGTCTTGTTTTATCGACATGTGCTTTACATTACTTGGGAATATAACAAGTTTGCGTTTATGAATCGTTAGTTACAAAACACTTATCAAAATATACGTACATGCTATACATAAACAATACAGTGCAAAGCAAGATTTCACACCATAACATCATCATGTGTTTGAATCAGAAGTATGTCATTGAATTTCTTTTGTACAAATTAATCGTATATCATGCTCATTTATCACATCATATCACTCTTAGCGCAAACTATAGACGACATCTATGAAATGATTTCGCGGATGCTAGTGTCGGTTAAAACTGGCATGCGCACTTAATGATTACAAGTCACAAATTTATCACAAAACAATGTGTACTATAATATTTTAAATAAATTTCTTATGTAACTTTCATCTTTATCCTGTAAAGACCTTTACTAGCTTTTTAGCTGTTACTGTATACTACTATATACATGACATATCATGAAGTAGCATACATTAATTTAGTTGTGAATAAGAATAAATCCTATCTTCTGATCACGTCACCTTTAGGAAATTGCTTATACTTATGGAGTACATGTTATTTTTATTTACAGTTGAAATATCTGAAAGATGTTATTGACTTCTTACTTATATTTACTACACATTTTACATGAATAAAAATGTGTCAACGCATACACATATTCCGTATATGTACAGAGTTTCAAATTTATTAAATAAATTTGAAAATTTAAGAGGAAACAGTAATTAACATTTAAAGATGCAGACTCTTGTGGCATTAAAGTGTTTCTCATAAAAGTATCCGATGAGTACATGTATAAAATATTTATAAGGTATAATTAATGTAATGTCTAAGACCTCAAGTCTTATTTGTTACCTGATCTCTTCCCTCGACTCACTACAACAGCACACATTACTGTGTATTGATTGATGAATTATGTGATGCTGTACTTACCCGAGTGGAAATTTCATATCGGAAATAAATCGGACTAACGTCAAAAAGCCGATTTTGAACCTTAGCCAATGTTGGACAATCGATGTTGGACCGACATCAAAATGTAACGCTGCGCAAAGACCGGACTGATGTTGGTCTTTCGATGTCAGCCCGAGACTGGCCAAACGACATCGTACCAATATTGGATTTTGGTTTATGGTTTAGATGTACAGTATCGTATTAATGTTGCCCTTAACAGTTTAAAGAAAAAGCATGTGAATTGTTAAAAAAAAAAACTTTACACAATTTTTTATTGGATCGACGGAAACATTTAAATGGCTGCAGTCCGCAGTACAATTTTGGCTATTCTGTTTGTCACTTACACTGACCACTACAGGATTGTCACTTCCAACGATTTTTTGTCACTTGTTCGGCATGATTGTTGCATTCAACTCTTTTCTCCACAATTAATTTTAACACGTAACGAATACGTCAAAACTTTTGGACGCGATTTTTCGTACACTATCCACGACAGTTAATGCTATCCATGATGGATATTTACTTTCTATTACTGCTAATAATATATGACTATTATGACACAGACTGGCTGCGGCTATTCTGCATGACATCGATGGCCTCCATATTGAAAAACATTTATATAAGTATCATCTATATAATATAGACCTCGACCTTCCGACATCGGATTGACATAGAACGGCCGATATCCAGTCGGTATAGTCCTTTCCCACATTGAATAAAATCGATTGGCCGAGGTCAAATCAATGTCGCTCCGATATCAGACAAGTATTGGCCGAGACTAATTTCCACTCAGGTTATAATGTTGCCGATAACGTATATATATATGTGTAAAATTACGTGTAATAATTCTTAATAATGATCGGTTATATTACACATATACATATATATATATTATATATTACTAATAATAATACTATAACATTCTGCATTCCGCATGGGATTTTCCCTTTACATAAAGTAATTTTGGAATTGAAGAAATTCACCCTTAATAGTAGACTCATGGGATTCATCAATTTGACAGGTTTCGGACTTTGTGTGTGAAATTCTAAACAAAGTTACTATTACGTCCTTGCAATTTTTACAGACTTTAATTGGTGGAATGATGCAAATATATACTCTAATCTACTTTCCTTTAAACTTTTTTCTAGTTTAACTGTTTCACTTTTTTAAAGAAAATACATGTTTTGTTTTACCTCAAAATATGTTATAGATAAATAACATATTTTCTGATAAATAGTATTTAACTTCTAAAAGTACGCCAAATTTAGATCGAAAAAAGATTCTATAAAGTAAGGACGTAGGACGTTACGTGGGGATTTCTCGTGATTACTTCTCGCGGGCTTTTCTACGCTAATGAATCTGAACAGAAACGTATTCTATAATTAAAACAAATTAATTTGTTTGTGAAATAATTTTTTTATTTACTGTTAATGTTCCAATTTGAGCTAAATCTTCGAAATTTACTATGGCAATATAATAAAAGCATTTATAATTTATTGTTTACACGATTGTTGCACAGAAACCTGACTTTGACTGAAAATTACTTAAAATATGTTACTGCTGCGTGGCGATACGTTCGGTGGTCATTTCACGATTAACTGCCAAGCGTTCTCAACTCCAATGGGTTTTATACCCTCTTCCGGAATGGAAATCGGGTAAACATATATGTTGGGAAGATCTCCAAAGAGAACCCTGACTGTATTTGGTAGACATCAGTGTTCCGGATATTAGATTGAGTTTTGTTTATTAGATTCTGTTTTGTTCGTCGGGTCGGAGTAGTCCTATCGATGCTTTGAGTTTACATTATCGGCAATCTCTTACGGCGGTGTCGGGGGCGATAAGGATTTCGTTATGTTACTATTAATTTTTCCCACGAATTTGGGTGATTTGCATATTTTTATAGTGTAACGGGTTTGAAATAGATCGGCTGAGGACCATATGTT
This sequence comes from Nixonia krombeini, assembly GCA_022817245.1. Classification (NCBI taxonomy): domain Eukaryota; kingdom Metazoa; phylum Arthropoda; class Insecta; order Hymenoptera; family Scelionidae; genus Nixonia; species Nixonia krombeini. The sequence continues at coordinate 65,356 of JABFPT010000005.1, read as the reverse complement.
TTATTAGTGGTAAAGTTGCGTACGTGACAAGGAAGAGAAAATAGTAAAAAAAAGTAGCACAAATTTGCAAAACTAGTAAAAAATTCGCAAGGTGCAGATAAATAGTTCGAAACAAATAATTAATTCGAAAGTTTCGAGTTAGGTGTGCATAAACTACGCTAATATTTTGTTGAGACTGATATTTTGCATTTTGCACTTTTTAAGCATTTTGTATGCTTACGTGAAGGCTGTTTTATCAATATGAGTTCTGAAATTTGTATCTGATTTTTTTGTTTCAAGTACATTTTCTAGAGAATCATATTTTTTATGGAAAAATATAAAGAAACAAGAAACGTGTAGAGTCCAAATTTTTATTGAGACCATGTGAACGGGATGACTATGACAGATTTTACACGACTTACGTCTTCGTGCTGAACGATATTTATCTTCAGTACTCTCTGTTCATATCAATAGCAATTTTGCGATAGAGATATTAGATAACAATATTACGAACACGCAAAAATCAAGATTGATTACAGCTTCATTCCCAATTCATGTTTCAATTTTTCACAATTTTGGGTCATTTACAATAATTCAGTTCACTCAAAACATTCACATATGGGAAAGGTTTATATATTTAAAAAATTGATGCGGGAAACTAGTTTGATATCTTTCTATGTACTGCAATGCAGTGTGAAAACCTGGGAGGGAGTGGGACTGAGTACCCAACTCCTTTGGGTGGGAGTAGAAAAACTAACCAGAGGTGGGCTGTTGATAGTGAAAATAACAATCGGAAATGCCGACGAGCGTATGGTCTGCGAACAAGCTATTCTTTCTTTGAAAGAAGTAACATGACATGTGCTATGTGAATGGCAAAAGAGTTGCACATAAGACGAAGCTTGTGCAAATCCCCTGACAAGTATACGAAATTAGGAATGTATAGATAGCGATTGTAGTTTATTTGTGCATATGGACACACGGTAACGGATAGTTCCTTCATGCCATCGGCAGCCCAAACTAAAGAAAATAGAAGATTCCATAAAGTAATTGTAAGGGCAATTGAAAAGGTTTGTCTCCCTGAAACTTCTAGGGGACTTTACTGAGGAGTTGTAGGTGGTTTAATTCCTTAGTGGCATGCAGCGTATCCGTGCGTATATATGCAATTTAAACGTTCACGCCGGCGTGCACCACCGGTGATGAATGATAGCGAAGTATGAATTGGAACGCCGTCACACAGTGAAAAGCATGAGTAACGGCACCGGCGTAAACGTGTCAATTCAACTAACTTACATTATCATCTTTATCAAATGAAAAATATTGACTTGTAACTTCATGCATTTATTTTGTATACAATTTTACTCACCTAAATGTATGGAACGTTTTTAAAAATTATGTTAGTGATCTTTGGTACCTTAAAACGTGACAATTTCTTCAAATTTACTATTTTTTCAGTTTCCCATTTTTTAGAAACTGTTATTCGTTAAGTTCCACATACTTAATTGCAACTACACTAAATTGACAAACAATAAAACTGCTTCATTCAAAGTATTGAATAATAGCTTATATAAAATAATTATACATGAATATTTAAAAATAAAAGAAACATCGTCGAAAAATGTAATAAGTTGTACAATCTATGTATACTTTTTAAAACTGTTAAGATGTGAAACATGGGGAAAGTATATCAGAATTGAGAATAATAAAAAAGAAACTTGATTGCTGATACAAAGTCACAGTTTTCACATTACGTTCGTCCTTGAGGTTATAATGTTGTAGAAAGCTATGTATTGTCTATTGAACATAGAAAATTACAATTGCATTATTTTGAATTCCATTTATACAAAATGTAGTAGTTGTGGTATATTCAAATGTCCCGCGTATATTTTATACACATTGCTAATGATGGATTATTCGCGTTCTAGTGATGGTATCGCCGTAAATGTATCGGATGCGTTCGTTTATGAATGTTTTAGTTTTATTTAAAGGATATTAGTTTCATGATATAACTCTTTTGTTCTTGTGCCACGTTTTTGAGAGAAAACTTTAGGATCCCAAGCGGAAATATGGTCACTCAAATGAAAGTCAAATGTAAATAATCAGCAATTATATAATAACCAATTTCTGTAAAGGAGTAATGGCATTAATTAAAATACACCCATTTCTCGTTTCTCGCGAATCATTAGTCAAAAAAGCCACGTAAACGGAACCCAGCGTCTCACTAATGAAATAGGTCTATATAAATCAAGCAAGTATTTTATTTTATTCATTGTTGGTATCTGTAAAATCTCAAATTTTTCTGCGATAAGTTAGTAAATATTAGTTTCATAAACGTTGTTAAACTATTCTGTATCGGAAAGTCTAATCGTCAATAATGCAAGTATAAAATAAAGAATCGCGTAAAAGCGACCACGTACGCACGGAAGTGCTATTCATTCATTAACCATATTTGTATCTAATACATTGTTCACATTTGAAGCTATTTACGCTCTACTGGATTCACAATGGAACTTACGTTTAAAAAT
>JABFPT010000005.1:45501-62756 GCA_022817245.1 Nixonia krombeini | reverse complement strand
AATATAAATTTTTGACTAACCCACAGTTTCATAAAAATTGCTTTGAGGAAGAAAATTCGAATGGTAATCATAGACTGAAATTTCTGTTTGACTGTGAAGACGTTCCTTTGCAATGAAGAAAGGAAAAAAATAAAAATTGTCAAAATTAATGTAAACAAGTTAAATAAAAGAAATTTTCAGATAGTCTCATATAAGTTAACATAGTTTACGAATACAATTAGATTAATTGTTAACATTTTGTAGTATACTTCCAGCCAGGAAAGTAAGTGATACATCAGATATTCGAGAAGGCTTAATAGGAAGACAAAAATTGTACTAAACTTTATTTTGAATTTTCACTGTGAATTGGAGACGGCGTGATACTTAACGCAAGCAAATATTCCATTTAACATATAACTGAACCACGACTGTGTTTCCAAACTAGGTAAAATTTGCTCAGAGAAAGAGAGAGAGAGAAAGAGAGAAAGAGAGAGAGAAAAATAGAAGCAGGGTGGGTGTCGGCCCCAGCCCGCGCGTTATCTTCTACTTTGGTTGGACTCCTTGACTACAAGACGCGCAATCATTCAGAATCATTGATTGGATTGGCGGAATCCAACGTACGTATATATATATACAAACATATACAAATATATGTACGTAAGAGAAACATTATTGCTGTCCAATGATAATACTAAATACATACTGAGATACCGATGTCCAGAGGAATGAGTGGGGAGGCTTAGAGGCTACTGTAGTTTCGGAACACAGCCATGGTCTCCCTACCTCCCAGGTACATACTAACATCATTCTTACTTCACATTTTTGTATACGCCTTCACTTTCTTCTTCTGTTTACATATTATTTTGATACAGATTTTGCACATTAGTAAGTTTCATATTTATCGCGCACATGAATTTTCTAATATTAATTTTCTTGTTGATGTCCTTTATACAAACATTCATTTCTATCAAAAGACAAACTAAGTTACAATAATACATTATACTGTTTTACTTTCTCAATCATATTCCACATGAAATAAATTACATTCTATAATGAAAACTATTCATTATGAAACGCACTGCATTGTATAATCGTTGCGATTTGTAAAATGGCAATCAAATTATTTTCAATATTTACAAAATATTGCATAACATTTTTATATACTGTCCGTGCCTCGAACATATTAATTAAATACTTTCATAAATGCGCATAATAACAAACTGTATATTTTATATAGTTTCTCAGATATACGTAGGTGTTAAATGTCTGAAAATGAATACATGAACATACACATAATAAAACACATGAGTATTTATATAAATATTGGGTTGGCAAGATAGTAATTTCGGTTTTTTCTTGATTGATTTATTTCACACTGAAAACCGAAATTACTTTCTTGTCAACCCACTATATCAAGTTATAGTTCAACTTGAGGCCTATTTCTTTCCTTACATGCAACCAAAGCATTTTTGTCAAACTTTTACTATTTCTCATTCTGTTTAGACTGTGCTCAACAAAGCTTATTATTTATTATTTAGATGTCTGTATACGTATTACGCTACTTTAGTTTTAATTTACAAATTTATATCTTCTCGACTTTTTGTACATTGTCAAAGTATAGTTTTTTCACACTCTGGAATGACAAAATAGTCATTATAACCTGTTCTTTTTCTTTCCTTTCAACTTCTTGTTAATTATCGTGATGTAATATTATTCTGGATAGTGATATTATAAATGAGATTTATAATATCACTATTCTTATATGTTGAAAAACATGTCAGTAAAATTTCAAATAAATCGAACAAAAGTTAAGTAAGGCAGGTATCCTAGTTTACAATATAAAGAGAAAAAAATATTTCAAAGATAACGATATTTAAAGGTTTCTAGTGTTCAGTCCCTTTTTGTTTGTACATTCTTTGTACAAATACAATTTTTATGTAAGTTGAGTTATTTACTTTGTTGCATCTGTTTCATAGCTTAGATTTTGATTTTTCCTTTCCTTTCAATAACTATTTTGTGCATTGTTGACACATAACAATTGACTTTGGTATGATGCTTTTGGTTTGTTTGCAGTCGTTTGAAATTATGTGTTTGGTCTATCATTAGGAAACTTATTTGAAGCTGTTTACCTTTTGCTCCTTTCGGATTACATTAATTATATTTAATCCTTCCGTTTCGGCAGCCCAGTCCGTCAAAATGCCTTCACTGAACAGAATCGCGTGATTTTTTTACATACATTTTTCCAAGTCCTAAATAACAACTGCGCATAACAAAATAATCGTTCATCTAATACAACAAGTATAGTCTGCATTTTTAGTATGTAATAATAAATTAATAAAAGGCTTATGCAAAATTATATTAGTTATTCTAAAAACGTTAAACCAATTATAGTCTACATATTTATATATTTACAAGGCTTTACGATTAAATGTTTAATATAATTAATGATGTAACGCAAATTAGTTAATATATTAATATATAGAGTGCAGTAATATAATTCTGTATGAGAGATTCTAAAATAAGGATCTATACATAAGCCAAAATTACAATTTTTGCACTCATATTCCGATTCAGATCTTTTATCATTTTTTGCTGCAAACTACACATTCTCGGGTTCGGTTTTTACCTGTTGATACATACAATAAGGTAAAATGCGTCTCTGTTAACCTTAATTTATCATTGACTACAGATGGCACTTGTATACACATCATACGGATGCCGAATGTATCCGGCGCTCGAAGCAAAAGGGTTGAAGATACTTAAGCAAAGTTTTTTTCACTTGCGTCTTTCTCCCCTTATTTTTCCTTTAAGTCTTTCAATTTCATATTAAAATACATTGAGATTGTTCTTCCTTATAAGCAATTACACTACGGTGAACGATAGTGGGAAGCGCAGTAAAAAAGCGTTTTGATTTAAAAAATCGAGTTTATTTGACTCGGTCCGTGGGATGTAGAGTTTCACAATGTTAATCAATATGTTAAGTCACTGTTCAGTACGTGAAGACTTGTCGTAGGTCGTAGTGCTTTGTAATTTAATGTGATGGGCTGAGCATATTGTAAAAGATTATGTGACTAAATGAACCTCATAACTGACAATTGCTGCATGTAAAATGATAATCGAAAGTAAAACAAAAAGAAAGCTGATAAAAGAACGAACGAATGAAAATAAGTAATGAAAGTCTATTCTCAATTTGTGGTGGTGAGTAGCAGAATTATCGTGCATTACGGACGATTCTAAGGACAATCCTGATTGTAATTCGTGGGTATCGTATGTAGTTCAGAACTGTTTGCATGAAAACTTTTTAATGCATATGTTTTTGCTGAGCCAAGATTGTCATACAAGTATTATATTTTATGGGTTTTGTGTCTCAGCGACTCGGTGACACTCGTCAATGAACAGCGTTGATCAATGAATAACAATAAAAATTTCCCTTCGCATGAAGAAAATGGTAGATGATATGATTATCAGTATTCCACGAATTTTTGCAATTATGGGAAATTCATTGTATGACGTCCTTGCGAATCACCACTTTGGTCCGTTGGTTGTAATACGTATGTGTGTTTGTATACACCACATATTGAAAATGAAGAAATAATACATAGGTTGTTTCAATAACAACTGTACTATAATAAGAAGAAATCGTAATAAAGTTAAATTAAAAAAATGTATTGGGTCAACAACTAAGTAATTGCGAATTTTATCGACAGATGATTTTAGTACATTCTTTTTTTCTTCATTCTATTATTTTGTCAACTTGTACAAAGCACCTACCCTCAATTATTCTCCTCTTCTTTGGGCTTCCACCTTTAATTAGTAAGAAAATGGCACCCATCAATTATTTCATTTCATTTTTATCCCCGTTTAACTAATGGAAGGACAAAAGGTGCATATTAGACATGTTTTATTGTAGTATGTAGTATTCCGAAAAAGCAGGAAAGCCTCGTAGCGCTCAAGAAGTTATGTGCCGTGTATGAAAATGAAGCCTTGAAAGAAAGGCAGTGTCAAAATTGGTTGGCCAAATTTCTGGTGATTTTGCACTCAAAAATGCGCAACGATCTGGCCGTTTATTTGAAGTTAATGAGAGCTATATCAAGACCATTATCGAATCAAATTATCATAACACAACACGTGAGATTGCAGGGAAGATCAATGTATTTCATACTTGCATTAAAAAAAATTAAAATAACTTGGTTATGTTAAGAAACTTGATTTACCGGTCCCGGGTTTACAGGTTTCTTAGTTTAAGAACATTCATTTGGACGCAACGCATTAGGATCTGAGATTCTCTTCTGAAATTCAACGCAACTGGTTCAAATTTTGAAACGACTGATTACTAACGACGAAAAGTGGATAGTTGCTAACAACATTAATTGAGAAAGATCGTTTGTGAAGCAGGACGAACGAGCCCAGAAAACGTCTAAAGCTGATATTCACGAAAAAAAGGTTATGCTATCAGTTTGGTGGAATTATAAAGGAATTCTGCACTTTGAACTTTTACTAAAAAACCGAACGCTTAATTCAAACGTGTACGTTCAACAATTCACCAAACCGAGCGTTACAGTTCAAGAAAAGCAACTAAATTGGCAAATCATGAAGGTGTTATTTTTCAACACGATAATGCAAAGCCCAACACATCTTTAACCTTTTTAAAAGGTAAAATTTAAGATAAAATTCACACATACAGTAAGATAAACACACATACACACAAACATAAAATACTGCATGCTAAGATTCGCTGTATCTCAGCAGAAAAACTTAATATTTCATACTGGATATTTATATGTGGAGCGTTTCATAATGAAGAACATCTTTATTTTACTTTACTATCTTTACAAAGTTCGAGATACTTACCAACATCTTAATGTTATTTTCACCATTGTGGCTAAATGTATTACTATCCCACTTATAAAATAACGTTCAGTCGTAACTTTATTTGCACGTGTACTATTTATGGTTTATTTACAACAGTTATTTGATATAATTTATCCGAGAAGTTAAAGATTCGTTTACACATGTTTATACATGAACGAACAGTGAAGAATTACATTATCCGCAATGTATATATTCCAAAGGAAAATGCTCATTTAAACGGCCATGTATGGGAAACTGCGGAAAGTACATCACAAATAATATTTGTGGTGGAATATGATATATCATAGTACAATAATAATATAAGGCAAGGTGATGAAATTGAAGTATTGAAGCAAAATAATGTAGTAATTAAAGGAAACGTGGAGTAATGTTATAATAATACGAATAATACGAAAATAATAAATAAGGTCATAAATGAAATTTTTCTATGGAATTTATATACTTTGTTAAATTAAATAGAGATGTGTTTTAATAAATTCACATTTATTAACAATTTTCACTTATTCTTTCATAAAAATTTTCCTGGCTTTTGACAGTTTAATAGCGTACACACTTGTCATACAGTAAAATAATGTATTCAGTACATATTGTCTTCTCCCTATGATTTACATTCTTTCCTATATTCACGTGAAATGAAAAATCATTTATTACGAACACGTCATTCTTCCTACTACGACTTATATTTATTTGCATTCTACAATGAAGTAGAATAAATGATAATGGATAAAATACAATATAATACATTGCCTAAGACATACTCAGCGTCCATCTTGCACAACTGCAAGCTTTGTCGTAGCTTTCATTTACCATGAGATCATAACACTGTTTTCTCATGCTTACTTTAATTTCATAGCATTTGTATTTTGTCTACGTTGTAATTTTGTATAAGACGGAATACAGTTATTTAGAAGTGATATATATTCCGTTTTCGTAAATGAAAAATTACATTTCCTAAAATGAGGATATATATTTATATATAGGACACAATGTAATGACAACATATTCTAGATATAAGCTGTACATAATATATGCAGTAATAAACGTAGAAACGTAAAGTATAAAACAGACATATGTATATTTTTTTTACAAGTAAGTGAATTTGATGAAATCGTGTGTGCGTAGTTTGCAAAAACAGGTCAGCGTGATGAGTATAAACTTAAGTGCGAAACTGGACGAGCTGCAGCGGCGCGGCGACCGCCAGCTGGAAACAACGGTAGCATTGTGCGAAATACGCACGCAGCTACAGGAACTCACGAAGAGTGTAGAGTCTTGTCAGACTGAAGTCAGTGAGGTGAAACGAGACATGGTTGCAATTAAGGTATGATCAAATACACCTGTATCATAACTATTTGTCAGTAAAGTAACAGTACTTTCTTTGATAGTTTGTGCAGTAGAAGCTTGTATGACTTTCATGTAAACTATGTGTACACTTGTCTCGTGATTTATGATAATTATTCGTTCCATGCTTTTCTTTTACGCTGAAAATGCTCGTGTAAGAAGAATTCACCAATTCGAAAAAAATACTGAAGAAAGAGTCCGGTATAAATTTGTAACAGAAGCTTATTGAAAAAAAATACAAAAAAATAATGAAATTAACATAAATAAAAAATAAAACTGTTAACCCATATCTTCTCAAATTATATAAAAGTTTGATTCACTTATTTTCTCAAAAAGTGATAATAAAAAATAAAAAAAAAGAACAAAATAAATTTTTCTCTTACTAGTGTTATTCAGTTTCCAAATGCTTCATTGAGAAGTATGCTAGTAATTATTTGTTGTTCGCGTATTACTGAGAGAACTTCTTCTTTTTCTTAGAAAGAATAAACGCCAATATTGGAATTGAAACAGAAGGATAGCATGGCTGGGAAACGCATATAATAAGACCATGTACGCAAGGGGAATATTTACCGTGTGAAAAAAAATCGCACAAAACAGTACTGTGCAAATCGAGATTGTGTGTAATAAATTTATTTTTGTTGCAAATGTATTCGGTTGTCTGAAAAAAGGAAACGTATTGGTTTGAAATTTTGTCAAGCTTGTACTGCATATCTTTTTCGTAGTTACTTAAATGCAGTCATTTGAAGAAACGGTATCAAAAAGTATTTAATATTAATGCACATAGACTCTTCATTAGGAAAGAATTCTTGTTATAGTCATTAATGAAATAAAACAATCAAACTTTGTAAGTGAATATATTTCCAGAATATAGTCAATATACATATAAACAATCACATTTTATCATACTCAGAGAGAAGTGAAGAGCGATGTGAGAGAAACGTGACTTTTAATCCTTTCAAAGATTTTAACGTTGCGTTATTTTACTTAAAAAAAAAAAATATTTAAATTGAAATAACCATGGGGGTATTGTTGGGGTATGTTAATCTGTTCTTATCATGTTTGTAAAACCAACATTTTTTATCTTCAGCTAAATGAGGTAGTAATATGTCTTTATACTTTATGAATAGAATCGTTTCGGTTTTTATTTAGTCTTCTGATGATAGCAGAACTATTCTTTATTTATGAAATTCAAACAACAAATGTTGTTTGTGCATACGTTATTATACTTCAGTTACATTTTTGTACATGTTATGGACAACATACAGCATGAACTAGATACAGTACAGCAAGTTAAAGAAGAAATAGAAGAACTGAGGGAGTACGTCGATCGACTTGAAGAACATTCGCATCGGAGAAAACTTAGACTTTTGGAGCAGGTGATCTGAAATTAGACTAACCAATATAATGTCATTACTTGATACCAAATTATAATTAGCGAATGCATCTATAATTCATGTATCAAAAAAGAGAGAAGATTCGTTTAAGAAATTATATTGTACATTTTTACTGAATTAGAAATAATCACAAAAACCTTTTCCATTTCTATTACCGCAATATATTTTCATCACGAGATACTTTCATAAGTATATTGAAGATTTACTTACTTAAAACTAAAAAAATATATTTTGTATCTCATTTAAAGTATTATAGATGAACTCACTAAAATAAATCTTCATTCGAATTATATTATTTGTAACATACATGTGTTATGTCCTAATGTGTAATTTGAATACATTGCTGAATATTGTCTAAAAGTTACCTCGGTTACTTCGACTTCAGTCTTAAGAAATGTCAAATATATGTTACATAAACGCATGTTATACATCAATACTGATAGTAGAATATAGTTCAGAAGTGTGTTCCTAAAAAGATATGAAGTGAAACAATTGTTGGGAGTCGAGGTAACCTACTATTATAATTTTTTAAGAAATGTGATCGTGACATTTTTTAATTAACACTGCGACACATCAGTGTTTAATTACACATTACGATTCATTGTCAATACATTCGTCACTTCCATATCTTATAATTTTATAACGTGCATTAAGTTATTTTTAAAATATATTGAGGAGTAAATGTGAAAAGCTTGTTTCAATTCCCTTCATTTTAGTCATAAACGTTACAAAACGTATAAATACTTTTACGTATATTGTCTCATGTGAATGAGAAATGCTAAATTTACGCCTCATTATACATTTTTTATTGTACTTATCTTAATATACTTTGTTTTAGTAGCATTTTGTATCTGTTGTTCGAGTATTATTTAATAAATATTTTTCATTGAATGTGACTATTATTTTATTCTTTCCCTTATTTTCCTTTTATGTTATAAAAAATGCTTTATTGTGTTTCAACTAAACGTCGTGTATTGCTGTTGTGTACACTACTATTTGTTTTTTACTCATTATATCTAACACAATGAGGTCAAGAAAACTTCCACAGATATAATGTACACATTTATTTTTCCTTTTGAGAACCAGCATTTGTCATAACTTTTCTTATAAACGATAATATAACATGTAATAGAATAGATATTTTTTATAGGGTAAACTTAAATTAAATGTAATAGATATTTGAAGGTCGCCCGCTAATTACATCGAAGCATTTTTAAAGAATAATATAATATATATAAAGTGGTTATACATATGGTTAACAACAACATACTTTCTTTATGAAAATTTAATACTATATTTCTGACACTCATCTTGTTGCTTGTAATGAACTCATTGTTGTATTTTTATGTACTGTTCAAGTTATTTTAGTTCCCATTATTTTTTATAGTATACTATACAGCAAAGTGCTTTCAGTGCTTCAATTTAAATTTGCTTGACGTATTGAATTCATAGCATTGTTTACCACCAACAATTCTTTAATCTTGAAACAATTTTGTGTCAATTAATCATGATGCGTACGTGTTAAATTACAATAGGATGCACAAATTTACTTCTAATTTATACACGTTTGTCTGAAAAGTTATTAGTACATTCTGCTATACATCTTGTAAGTTTGTAAACAGTTTTAATAATAAAGTGTTAAATATGTCTTCTTAGTTATCTTCTACGTATACCATATACGCCAATATGAATACACATACAACGCACATAATATTTTTTATGGCATTATTTTAGGGTTTGACGTTTTTCCTGTCCTATGCAATACTGGCTGCAGTACTTGGGATGTTACAATTTGGATACAATACTGGAGTGATAAATGCACCCGAAGTGGTACGTACATGAAATAAACGTCAAGAAGGAGTATACGTTAACATGTTTTTAATTTATAAGACGATGATTTACGAAACTTGTTTGCATAAATTATTTGTTGTATTCCGTTTGTCCGGAAAGTTCATGACAATTTTTGGTAGGTGGCGTAAAGACAGGCTGAATTGCAATTTAATGAATGTGTACTAAAATTTAAATCTTCTGTATTTCAATTTTTCTTCAACATCGGCACGAATTTTCCGGACAACCCAATAAAAAATACAGACCTTATTTTTGTGACAAATGTTATAATTTTCATATTCATTATCATATGTACATGTAACTGATTATTTAAAAAAAACTGTGCAGGCAGTTTCTGAAAGTGTATATGTTCTTACTATTTAGGTAATTATTCTTTCACTTCAGTTTACGATATTGGTTTACATTTTTAAAACTATTATAAAAAAATGGTACAATGTACGTTTTGATTTCCAAAAAATATTGATAACTTTAATTATTAACTTTTAAATAAAAATTTTGTCATGAAGTTTTCTATTAATCTTTCACGAATGCTTTAGACTTACTATTATCGTTGTTATTACTGTTCTTTTCTTGTGTACTGATCTTTTTTACCAAATATCGTATCATTCGTGTCGTTTAAAATCTTTACATATTCGCATACAATTCCGCAAAACGGAATTAAAATAATTGGTAAGATCAGATGTTTTGTTATTCAATTCATTGACGTTTTTATGTACCTGAATAATCGTATATATTTTTGTAAAAGCTGAATGTGTTCGGATAAACGAGAATGCATGTGAATATCACGAATATAGTTTAGTAATACCACTTTACGTAGTATTTTCCAGTTCATGTCCAATTTTTACAAATTTTCAGAACATTGAGAATTTCATGAAGGATGTATATAAGGATAGGTACGGGGAAGATATATCAGAAGATTCTGTTAAAAAATTGTACTCTGTTGCTGTTAGTATATTTGCAATTGGTGGCATGCTGGGTGGTTTTAGTGGAGGAATAATTGCCAACAGATTCGGCAGGTAATTAAGCACATCACTTAAACACGGACATATAGCTTGAAAAACTTGACATAAAAAACAATATAAATTAAAATAATTTTCTCTCATGAAAATATTAATAATGTTCTATTATTAAAATTATAGTTATATTTATAAATTATAGTTATATTGTTAAAATATTAATAATATTAATAACAATAACAGTAACGTTTAAATTTTCAAATTTAAGCGCCATTTAAATACATTATGGTAGACCCACCCCTTGTCTGGTCTGATTTTAATCGGTCTTCACTTTAGTTATCATATTTTCATCAGGACACTTTTTCCTAATTACAAAATTTTCATTGACAATTCTATGAAAAAAATGTAGTGGAAATGTACTTTACGAACAAACAACATTGTGTTAAACATAGCCAAATGATCGTTAAAAGAAAATATACTATTCTAACTGTATATATTTTCTCGTTAACTAAAATGGGGTTATTTGATTTGAAAAAGTTATTATTATAAAAACAGAGCATTATTCAAACATTTTTTTGACAAGTTTTGCTGTTAGTTAATATTCTATAATATAGAAAGTTTTTTTGCTGAGACTACTCATTAAATTTACATGACATCTTCAAAATATGCATAAGAGCAAGTATTATCAAAACGTCGGAGATTCGCTATCACAGATGTTTTAAGAGAATCAGTACTAGCGTGAGATTAGTTGACGGCACAATTTCCTTATTTTCCTTCCTTTCATAAACCAATACCTTCAAACACTCAATACACAGTTACATTTGTGTTTATTAACACGTTGAACGCGGCGTCAGGAGCCGTAGGAACTGACAGTGAACTTTTCGTTTAGGTGACGTCGGTAGGTAGTACCTGCAGTGCCAAGGTTAAAAGATAAATGTTGTAATTCTAATGAACTTTATTCAAATATTTTAGGCAAAAATGTGGTTTAGCTTTACACATATTACAAAAGGTAATGACCCGTTTAGTTGATTTTTTAGCTATATTACTCCCGAATATTTATAATATTTTATTGTAACATTCAGAACAATATCTTCGGAAGATGATAAGGCAAAATAGAGTAACCTTCTGTGTATACCCTCCTCCTCCCCCAAACAACTCTTGAGAGTTAGAGGTCGAGTCCTGGCGCACAGGAGGCTGAACAGAAACGATAGCGAAAAGGCGCCGCGCTTAACGTGTAAAACATGTTGACTTAAATGTGTGCCAAGCGTATCAGTACATGGAAGTCGGTGTCTTTATTGTAACCAACTATTGGACATTTCGGAGATTTTCATTGTATGGTCGTTAAAATTTACTACTTTAAAGATCGTTATAGGCGCTGGACATTTTTTGTATTATTTGCCACCCAATTTTACAAGTGTGTAGAAAACTTTATGTTTATTTATCAGAAAAATGTACCGTAAGTTTAGTTTAATTGTTATGCTCGGAAGATACATTTCCTTTTAAGTTTTTTTTGAGAAGTATTTAGTAGAACAGAATATACACAACAAAAGCAATATTGCCTCTTCTGTTTTCAATAAGTCGTTTTACTCTTTTAATAATATTTCATGTAAAACATTCGTTATTTACATCCAACTTGTTCAATTCTTTACTTTTACACATATATGATTATTTAATGAATAACATTTTACATTCTAGAAAGGGAGGTTTGCTGTTAAACAACGTGCTGGGCATCGTGGGGGCATGCTTAATGGGATGCACAAAGATAGCTCATTCATACGAAATGCTGTTCTTCGGGAGATTCATCATCGGTATTAATTGTGGTTTGAATACATCGTTGGTTCCCATGTACATATCGGAGATAGCACCATTAAACTTAAGAGGCGGCCTAGGCACGGTGAACCAGCTCGCTGTTACGGTGGGCCTCCTGGTCTCCCAGGTGTTGGGTATTGAACAGATACTTGGTACGAATGATGGTTGGCCCGTTCTTTTAGGATTAGCTATTTTTCCAGCAATTCTTCAACTACTTCTCCTACCAATATGCCCTGAATCTCCAAGGTAAGTACATTTTATCTAGCGTGATAGCATGAAATTTGAGTTATAGGAAAATAATAAAGTAAATCATAGAATGTACAAATGTCATTTTGGAATATACTTATTGGATATTTTTTACGTCTTTTAATTAATATTATGTTCTTGTTCACATAAGCATGTTTTTACATACTTCTTCGGTTGACCTTTATAAATTTTATAAAAAAGATATGCAGAGACTTTCTAAAAACTAAATTTGCTTCGCTAGATATTTACTCATTACTAAACAGTGGGAAGAAGAAGCTCGAAAGGCTTTGAGAAGATTAAGAGCAAGCAATCAAGTTGAAGAAGATATAGAAGAAATGAGAGCGGAAGAGCGAGCTCAACAAGCAGAGTCGACCATATCCATGACTGAGCTCATTTGTAGTCCAACACTAAGAGCCCCTCTAATAATCGGTGTTGTTATGCAACTTTCACAGCAGCTTTCTGGTATTAATGCTGTAAGTAATTGAAAGAACAGAAGTAGGTTATATTAGACTATAAAGAAGGAAATAAATCACATTTAAAAAACTATTTATATATTAATGTACTACTCTTGTACTGCTTATTGGATAAAATTACAGTGTAGAAAGAGTATGTAAAATTGATTGCAAAACAGATTGATATTAACTGTTGGAAGAGGTTACATATAAATGAATTAAAGTTACAGCTGAAAAGCTGTAAATGTGTTTAAGAACCTTCTGACTATTTTTAAATTCTTCAGTATTTATTCATATTTGTAATTACTTTCATGTATTATTATTTTGTTTCTAACACTCTCTACTCCAATCTGCACACTTTCTGGTCCTCTTCCTACAACAATTTGATTTTGTTATTTTTCTTAAAGATTGCATCACACGACCCACAGTCCGTAGTTGGTTCAAAGAGTTCCAAGTTTATGTTTAGTTATAACTAGCGTGCAAATGATTTTATCGAGGTAGTTCATTTTATTATCTCGAACTAGATAACTATTACTCCAAGTGTCAAGCGACAGTATTACGCTATTTCTGTTCTGTGCGAATAGTACCAGCGCTGTAGTTTGTCGAACCTACAATCGCAGCACGCTCTGTTTCTGTCGATGCATGACTTTACAGTCATCGTTCAGTCTTAGGTAAATTAAGATGAAATTGATGTAATATTACACTTTATAGGTATGCATGTTTTTATTCTTATGAACAAGCATTAATTTAATAGTATATTGAACTAAACAATGTAGAATAGACTATAACAACAAATTAGAACAACACCGAACTGAAAGAATAAAAACTTATCGCATATGAATAAAAAAAGCGCAATAGCGTTACTTGGCACTTTTAGCATCGGAATTAGACAAGGTTTACTGCACCATTTGGCAATTTCTGTTTGGGAAACAACAAAGACCTGTGACAATTCAATTCAATAATTTTACTTTGTTAATAGAAGTTTATTACGTGAAATATTAAAAAAAGAGGAAAATGAAAAAATTATGTTAAAATATTAAACTACTAAATATTCATCGGAAGAAAGAACGACGTATATTAAAACATTAGCATCATGAATACACTTACAGTACTGTATGTGACACGAATACTTTTCTTATTGGCATGACTAAAAAAAGTATCCCGTCATAAAGGTTTATGTGTAATCAAAATAATTTTTCGTTACTTGTTTCGATGTACTCTTTATGGTCAATGAAAAATAGTATATTGTATGTTAATTATTTAAAATTGAAATCTCTGCATTTCAGGTGTTTTATTACTCGACGAGTTTATTCACAAGTTCAGGATTATCTGAAGAGAGTGCGAAATTTGCAACAATAGGAATTGGTGCAATCATGGTTGGTATGACTCTCGTGTCAATTCCACTTATGGACCGAACTGGAAGAAGGACATTACATTTATATGGTCTTGGAGGAATGTTTATATTTTCTATTTTCATCACCATTTCGTTTCTCATAAAGGTTTGTGAAAGATACCAATCACGTAATTCCGGCTTCCAAACATCCGTATTAAGAAGAATAACTTCATTTCCTAAACTTTTTTAATTTTATTTTTATTACAGGATAAACATTTTTTCCGTTTAAATGTAAATGTTTAATAAAACTTCATAATTTAATAATTTTATCTATTATGAAAATATTCTTACTTACTATTAAGTCATATAAAAAGTCGTCGCGGTTTTTTGGTACATTTTTGAATAAAAATTTTCTTTATTGAAAGTCAACTTTTAATCAAGTTCAAATCAATATAACTTTTTACACTAGTAACGAATTAGAAACCTATCTCAACAAAAAATGTAAGCTGAAATGTCACCTTTTAAGCACACGTTCGTTTGAGACAATCGGGTGAGTGTTGCCGGATATATAGGCATCAACACCACCTAGTGGCAAAAACGGCGGAGTCTTTTTACATGACCCAATATAATAATTATCGTTATTAATTCTAAATTCGGTAGACATAGTTGTTAATATTCTCTAACGTCCGTTACTTACTACTAAATATGATAATTTCTAAAATAAATTGTCCTCCGTGTAACTGCATTTGTATGTCAATCGAAATTTCTCGAGAAAGTTATTATTAGGAAAGAACGATTTAGAATTGGCATTATCATTTTTAAACAATAAAAAATGAATTATACAATTTTTTTGGTGGCTTGAAGAACATAACTGTTTAATTGATATAAACAAATTATATGCATATTCTCTATAAATAATATATATTTGCTTTAATCACTTTGTGCACTTTGATTTAAAATATACCAACACACTTTCCACAGCTGAAGTGCGTAATTGCACATGTAAAAATATCACTTGCTATTTCTATAATATATAATCGGTTCACTTAACTGCATTAATTGTGATCACACCATTCCTTAAAACAAAAGAGTAATTTTTCTGATTCATTATTTTTCAACGTTTCTTTTAAACTGTGCCTTATTTTATGGCGTTATTAATTAGCATTACTAACATAACTAAATCTTTTGAGTTTGTTATATAATTCATTATCAGCATAAGTATGTGTTATATTTTTTTTCAACAAAAATTAACCAATTACAGTGTATTAATTCATGAGTACAGATTGTGAACCTAGGAACATTTAAATGAGAATGGATTTAAACATTAATTAACACAACTTTCATTTTTATAATGAAATATTCAACATAAACTGTTTAGAAAATTTCACTGCATTATAATTTGCAATCAAATAAAATTGTGGGTCGTATCTTTTAACTTCATGATTTTATGACAGTTTGTTTCAGTTGTTCTTACTAACGTAATATGAGAACAACAGTACAATGCTGTCCAAAATATCCACAAAAATTATGATTTAGGATTATGTGTTAGGATATGAGTTAAAACGCACAATGTTTAAGATGTGTTTTTTATATTAATATGTTATATGTAAACATTTTTGTTTCTAACATTTTTAACTTAAATTTCTGCCTTATACGTATTTTTATGTAATACAAATATTTGTATTGATGTATATAAAGAGGAGTAATTTTACTTTGTTAATCGAAAGGTATACAATTTGTACAAATATTCTGTATTGTTAAAAATTACGTTGTTACTTTATTGCTTTACAAATATTAATATACTGGAAGATTGGTAATTATTTTGAAGTAGCCTCTGGCAATTTCCATATGAAATATTAAAATGTTTAAGAAAAGGAAATAAATTTTCTGAATGAATATATTTGTAACTGAAAGTTGACTAAAAAACAAATTTACAACTTGCTTATTTTAGGTGTTGTATATCGAATCTGATAATGAAAATATCTTTCACGGTTATTGCTGGTTTTTTCTATTGTTATTCTTGTACGTTTTAAAAGTATATACTTTCGTAAATGTTCCAACAATATGTAAAAATGTTGAATGTTCAGTATAATTTAGTACATTATCCGACGTATTTGTTTAAATAATCGTGTGAAAATTTTCGTTATTACTTTTAACTAAATTTCCTCATCTTATACATATATATTCGTTACAAGTTCATAAAGGAGTTTAGAAAGTAGTTTACAATGATAAAACATCAAATACGATGTAAACATCAAATACGAATTAAATACTTAGATTTATATTTACACTCATATTCATTTGCTGTTGTAATTACAATTGTCATATCATCATTCTGATCAAATAATAATACTCACATGTGTTGATTGATAATAACATAAATTTTAATTCTGCTATACTAGTTGATAATTTTAGAATCGTGTGAACACTCTATTTATGATCAAGTCTAAATTATTACAGAACATGAGTTACATATAACTAATCTACTTTGCATGCAATACCCACCGCTTCAAGCTGCTGCTATATACTGTACATATATATGTATAATTGTTTAATTTACTATATCTATTATTTAAAATTATGATTAAGTATTCTTCGTTGCGCATACAAGCATTTATTTCTAGAAACAATTTTATGATACACACGCTGCAACTTTTGCGATATGTAAATAAATATTTGTCAATATTTTTAGATAAATAATGTTATGTACATATATACTAGTACATATACATACATGTGCATTGTGAGAAAATGTTAGTGCAGCTCGCATATGAATTATGTAGATAATTATGTCACGTCCCAGCCAAACGTTTATAGGCTTCAGATACGGACTGCAGAAGGACGCTAGTTCGTTGCCGAACTAGTACTTTTAACCCATACTGCCCTATTTTGCGCAACACAAAGATGGACCAAGAGAAGCATGCAAGAGTCAAAACGAAAGGAAAATGATTATTCTAATTTCATTATTTAATAAAATTAATAAAATTGTCATTATGAAAAATAACGGAGATAGAATTAAACAAAATAT
>JABFPT010000005.1:34838-45405 GCA_022817245.1 Nixonia krombeini | reverse complement strand
TAAATAGAAAGAACAATACATTGAGATCAAATTGTCTAAGTAAATCTCGAAAGTACTAATTTGGAGTCAAAACATTACTTTAAAAAATCAAAATTTATATAAATGGAATTTACAAAAGAACTCCAAATTGTTAGCATAGTAGCGATAAATTTGCGAAAAAAGGAAATATTTCTTTGTTATGCTCACATATGTATGTACATGTATATATATGACAATAGATTCGAAAAAAATGCATAAACGTTTTGTTGTTTGCATTCCAGTAATATGATATACTTAATGTACTTAAAAGTAGTGAGAGTCTGATATACGACCTACTTAATATGGGGTGATTGACGAATTTAATATTCACAAATGAGAAAAACTGTTTAAGTAATTAAATTCATCATTGGTAAATTGTATATTACACGGTCGTATGTTAAATACATTTTACATTTATTTTATTTAAAATTCTTTAAGTATCAATTAATTAAATCAATTAATGTGCTTCGTTATGTTGCTTGCAATACCCTCGCTTATCCTTCCTTCTTTTCCCAAGTTCAATAACTTTGCTGACTGTCTGGAGGAGAGTATTTAAATGTTACAAATTATTAATAACTTTTCGTTTGGCTCAAACCTGTTAAAATATTGTATGTAAAAGGCAATTCGTAGTGTGAAATTTTAACGTATTTTCTGTTGTAATATTTAATTCACGAATAGTTCAATATATTATTTGAAGACTTCACTATAACTTACGCTATCAATCTAAATTAATTTAATAATTAGAAGTTGCTAAAATGTAACATGTTTGTAAACATATGGATAAAATTACGTTTAAAAATTCTGAATATATCTTCACGGCAAGTAACATTAACGAATTCTAGTAATATTTCCTAATCCAGTAATTTTCTTTTTTATTATTACAATGTGCATTCGTAACAGCTTTTATGTATTTGCAGTGTATTCATTACATATTAATGATTACATATTTCATTTTTTTCACATTTGCCAGCTCGATACAAAAAATCACAATACAAAAATTGCTTAAATTACATTCACCGCTTGTCTACAAAAGAAAGCTTTTATATAAAAATATTTTGTGCACAAGATTATATCGCCAAATGCAGGATTGAGCAGCATGTTGCATGATAATTGTATTTTAATTTAATAGTAGTATGTACCCGTATTAATGAAGTGTATCATAATTGAAAACTACTTTTTCATTAATAATGTCTTAATTTGTCCAGTATTATTTGGGATGTTAAAAACATTTGAAATCCTGACGTTGGACATCTTATTTTCAAAAAAGGACGTAAAGATTTTATTATTTTTTATAGACTGTATAACAATTAATCTTAGAAAAACTGTGTTAAGAAATATAAAAGACAAGTATTACTATAATGATCGATCATAATCACACACAGTTGATAAGTCTTATAATAACATAACATGTTTCTGTTTTTTATTTCGAAATTTTAATATCGCTTTCTTTTGTCTGAAATTATTATGCTAAAAATAGCAGCGCTTAATGTATCCATTGTTTTCGATTATGATAAAAGTTACATAATTGAATGCTTGAGTTTCTTTAAAATATCCTATAAAGCTCCTCCAGCAGCTCAGGAAAGAAGAACATAATTCTACTGCCTGATAGGAGTTTTTTGGTTACGTGCAGGAAATGATTGACTGGATGTCTTACCTATCAGTTGTGTCAACTTTGAGTTTCGTTGTATTTTTTGCTGTCGGACCTGGTTCCATACCATGGATGATCACCGCGGAGCTATTTTCTCAAGGACCTCGACCAGCTGCGATGTCTATTGCAGTTCTTGTTAATTGGATGGCAAATTTTTTAGTTGGCATTGGATTTCCAAGCATGAAGGTATGTAATAAAATTGTACAGTACAGAACATTTAAAGTCAAACATTCGGACAGCATTCGAATATTTGCCTTTAATTCGAAAAATACAAACATTTTTAATAAATTCCTTATAAATTAAAAAACGCAGAACTCAATAATTAATAATTCAAAAAAATGGAGTTACAAGTAATGTACGGATGCAGCACGCCACAGTTAAGGACAATACATTGATAAAAAACCGATAGTCTGAAACATTTGTCTGCAAGTAACAACACATTGTGACATGACAGTTAATTTTACACTTTTCATTCGTAATTTTTATGTTCATAACGAAATAAACATTTCATGAATAAGGAAATATTGAAGTATTTACTAGTATGTGTATGTACATATTTATTTACACTTCAATGATAAATATTTAACAGCTTACTGTTTTTAATGTTACAGAGCAGCCTGGAAAACTACACTTTCCTGCCATTTAGTGTATTCTTAGCCGTCTTTTGGATTTTCACATACAAGAAGGTCCCCGAAACCAAGAACAAGACTTTCGAAGAGATTCTTGCATTATTTAGGCACAGTAATGACAGGTATGATACACATCAGAAACAAAATGATATCCCCAGTAGATATATGAAAAAACAATAGAAAAATAGATTTTAACTTTTCAGCAAATAATAGATAATGTCATAGCTATACATTCTGCATCTTACTTAATGTAACTACCTATATCGAGTGAAACAAAAATTTACTAACCCATTCGAGATGAAAATTTGTTTGGATACTCAATATCAACATTTTTTTTTATATTCAACATTCGTAATAGACAAAATCTTTGCTATATTAGTTACACATTTTGCAATTATTTTTCGTACAAATAAAATAATAGCACACCGTATGTGTAATTGGTTCCTGTAAACTATTCGATTACTAGGAACTAATTGCATACCATGTGCGTAATGAATGTTAAAATAAGAAAACATTCTTAAACAGGAAGAAGATGCATTTCAATTAAATGGTAAATAAACAAAATGAACTTATTTCATATAACTTATTTGAAGTTCAGCAATAAAATTAAAAAAAGACTGCACAAGTAATGAAGCACTTGTGAAATTTAAATTTTTTAAATTTGACTTCCTTCTCTTTTTGAAACAGTCTCCTATGCTACGTGCTAAGTTCCGATGGCACGTAGCATACAATCAGCACAAAGGTTAGTTGTGCGTCGAGCTATTTAGTTGTTTAGCCGTGTGGTCGAACTTGTGCAAATCGTTTGATGTGTTAGGTTCAGCGCAACAGAAGAAAATGTGAAAAATATAGTAAACATATTTCAGTACAACTAATACCGATATCGAGCACAACTGAATCACGACTCTGGCTGTATTATTTTCGTTTGTTTCGAACAAAGTTTCACGAGTCGTACTCGTGTTGTTTACGTTCAGCGCTATTCACATAGCGCGAATAACATTCGTGTTTTTTGCTTTCGGCTCGAACGTTTTATCAAAAGTCTCATTCATTGATGTAGGTTAAGGGGTTAGTAAACATTTTTCAACTTTTTTCTCAATTTCTTTAAAAAAAAGTAATCCCTTTCATCATCAGGTTTTATTATTTGTATTCCCAATAGCTTTGGTTGTGCATTACTCAATTTAAGATTTAGTATGAATCTAACGTAAATTTCAATTGTTATATACCATTAAGCCTTACTCTATTTTCAAATGTTCGTACTTCCGCGGCTGTTACGTTATTACTGACAGATTACTCAAGTTCAGAATCATCATACATACAGTGTGTAACTCGTAATCCATCTCATTGTGTAATCCATCTCAAATGGGTTAAATCAAACAAAGCATGTATTGACTGGTTATTGTTTTATTAATCGGAATTAAAGTCCTGAAACTAAAAATATGAAATAGAATTTACAAAACGGTATATTATTGAAATGTAAAATTTATTTAACCCTTTCCATACTACGGGCGATTATAGTTGCTCTGCATAAGATTCTGCGTATAGTACATACTATTATATTATGTAATGTTATTTGATTCCAAAGTGTAATTAAAAGTGCGTGTGTTATAAAGTTATGAATATCCCATTTTGAGGAAAGCTTTTTTTTTTAATGAACACTGTTGTAGCAACTCGGTTTGCAATGAGGCGTAAACAATCTTTCTCGATATCCGTGCACAGTTTTGGGAAACTCACCCGTAGCGAAAGGGTTAATAAAATATGTAACTTAAAAAAGAAACGAATATGCTATGCTTGTTTACAAAATATGGACAATGGAATATTATTAAGAATATTATATTTTGCTCGATATAATGTATTTAATGAACATAAACAAAAACTTATTTTAGATAATGATAAAAAGTACTGCACGAATATTATGTTGTATTTTTATATGTTTAAAAATCATATAAGTTACATTTCTAATTATACCGCAGAATTTTGATAATATGTTATACTCAGCATAATTTATATAAATAAATGAGATATCACGCATAATCAAGCAGCAAAACGGTACAAATAACTGATGTTTCTTTTTTAACATGTACTTTTACGGTATTGTTGGAAATGTATTGTTGTATACGTATCTTAATACTTGCAATTTTTATTGATTCTATGAATTCTTTTGTTACTCAATGTATAA
Organism: Nixonia krombeini; assembly: GCA_022817245.1. NCBI lineage: Eukaryota > Metazoa > Arthropoda > Insecta > Hymenoptera > Scelionidae > Nixonia > Nixonia krombeini. The sequence continues at coordinate 40,937 of JABFPT010000005.1, read as the reverse complement.
ATATTGTTTGCGCTTCGCTTTTGTTGTATTTTTTGTATGTATATTTTATGTAGAATAAAGCTGTCTTATGTAATTACACATATTTTTCAATTGTTTAATATATATATATATATATATATATATTTACATATATCTATGTATATATAAACACACACATATATATTACATAAAACAAAAATGAAAATATTGAATTGGCTAAAAACTGTTTGTTCCTAATTGAAAATCATATATTTAGTCATCAGATACCTAATACATTGAACTTTGTTATAAAATGTGTAAATATAAGATGTTAGATAAGTAATTGAGTTTATTTCTATATATGCAACACAAATATATGATTTGGAAAATATTATAGTCATGTAACAGAACAATTTTAATATACAATATTTTTACATCAACATCAGGTTTTTAACATATTTATCCAAAATGTTTTAAAATTCGGATCCTTTAGATCTTTTTTCGGATCTTTTATTGAGAGCGTAAGATGCGTTTAAAGAAAGCTCGAATGGTTCCTACTTGAAATTTAATTAATATATTAAGTTGGGGACAAAAATCCATTATTTTTTCGGTAGATGGCTGTAGTGACTGATATCTCGTAAAGTATCGATCACCAATTTCAGACGTGCAATTTTAGTTTCGTCTATTCCGTTCTGGTATTTTTGATGTCAAAGATGCACCTTGCACGGACAGGCCCGTCGTCGAAAATGACGATAAAATCGCAGAAATAATCGAAGTTCACCGACCCTGTAACCGAAGTTGGTAGCAGTCGTAGCATCGCCCAGGAGATAAAGATCGACCATAAAACAGTGTTAAACCATTTGCACAAAGCTGGATTCAAAAAGAAGCTTGATGTTTGAGTGCCACACCAATTGACACAAAAAAACATGATGGATCGAATTTCCATCTGCGAAGGTTTAGCCAAACAAAATGAAAGAAACCCATTTTTTAAACAGATGGTGACTGGGGATGAGAAACGGGTCACATACGACAATATTGTACGACAACGTTAAAACGGTCAAAACGCGGTGAAGCAGTTCAAACGATTGTCAAATTAGGATTAACTGCGAGGAACCAGGTTTTGCTGTGCATTTGGTGAGACTGGAAAGGTTCTGGAAAGGTTTCCATATGGCCAAACACTAAATTCGGATTTGCACTGTCAACAACTGAACCGTTTGAAGCTATCGATTGACCAGGAACGGCCAGAATTAGCCGACAGGAGAGATGTTGAGTTCAATCAGGACAACGACATGTCACACACGTCTATAGTGACTCGCCAGAAACTTTGGGAGCTTGGTTGGGAAATTCTGACGCATCCACCATATGGTGGATAGTCCGGACCTGGCACCAAGTGATTACAATGTTTTTCTTTCATTGCAAAACTTCCTTAGTGATAAGAAATTGACATCAAGAGAAGATTGTGAACATCGATTACTGGAGTTTTTCGCCACTAGGGACCAAGATTTCTATGAGAGAAGCATTATGAAGCTATCTTTAAAATTGAAATAAATTATACAACAGAACGGTGCACATCTGACCCAAATCGGACAATCCGAAACATGTTAAATAAAGTCTTGAAGTTCGCGTAAAAATAATGGATTTCTTTTTCCCCAAACGAATATTACTACATACATTTGTTAAATGCCAATTCCATTTAAGTGGAATAATATTAAAACGCATTAAATAATAAATAAAAAACTGTGTACATCATGCACTTCTAATGAGATAAAATTTCATGCTATGGTAACACCAGTGTCGGTATTACCATTTTGGTAGAAAAGTATATTGGGTTGTAATGTAAATAAGATCGATTGTATTTATGCACGTATATTCTTGCAGCTAAATTTATTTACGTTACAATCCGATGTTATGCACATAATGGTAAGTATTGTTCTTGTTCTTCTAAAAATTGTTAACCGCGGTATAATATATCGTGAGAAAAGATTTCAATGTAATATTACTATACACTAGACTTTTTCTGCATTGACTGTTTGCTTACAAATCTTTTCAAATATATATCAGGTACATTTTAAGAACTTTCGTTTTTTTTTAATAATCATCAATATTAATAAAAGATTTAAGAAATAAAATAACAATTAATATTGGGTGAATACAAAAGTTCGACTTCAACATACATTATTACATTATTAAGTACTGAAAATGAGCAAAGAGGAATTTCATATTTACGGCACGTTACGGCAGTTAATGAGTTGCCAAACAGTGTATATTTGAACTGTAATACAAAATATTTAATGCGTCTATTACAATAACTCATTAGCAGTTCAAACTGCTAACCGTTTGAGTGTTATAACTCTTTGTGGTGCGATAGCGCTCGTCTATTCTACATTACTCTGTTCGATATTATTTAGTTCAGTACATTACATGAGAATAAAAACGCGTACTTTAATAAAATTGTAATATTATCCCAATTTTATCTTAATTTACCTAAGATTGAACTGTAGCCGTAAAAAAACCGAGCGTGTTGCGATTGTTGGTTTCGCCGCCTAAAGCGCTGGTACTTTACGACACAGAACAGAAGAAGCGCAATATCACCGCTTGGCATTCAAACGGTTAAGAAATAGCGAAATTTAGACATGGTGATTTTCACTTTGCAAACTAACCATACTTTGACCTACCTTTTGGTACGGACAGTGACACTGCGTAATTTAGTGCAAAATAATCTACGAATTTCAGTAGCAAAAGTTGCTGAGAAACCCAATGCTGACAGATTAATCTCCCTATGGCACTTAAACAAAAAATATCACTTTGAAGCTTGATGTGTAGATGTTGCCAAATTTACTAACTAAGGCTGATAAATTGAATCGATGTTTGTAACAATTTTTTTTACTTGATCGACTCAACTAAAAATAGTTATTGGATCAACTAGTTACTGGCGATGAATAAGGAATCTCACATAACAATGTTCAATGCATGATTATTTGGAAATTAACAAATGAATGAGCAGAATACATGCCGAAAACCAATGTGAGCACAGTGAAGGCAATTTTTCTCTTTAGTGGGAATAGAAAGAAATGTTTAACTGACCACTGCTCTCATTTTGCTAAACGACCAAGTTTCGGAAGTACTGTTCACGATAAGATCATTTAAACATAATAATATAAGAGAAGTATGCAATTCTGGTAAATTGCAAAAGAGTTTTTCTTCACTACAGCACTTAAAACTGCGTCATACACAAACTAAAGAAATCGAAGTGGGACATAATACCGCATCCACCATGTTCTTCTGATAGTGCACAAAAGATTGCCACTGATGGAAAAAGTAGCAAAAGTGGATAGAAATTCGGACAGGGCACATTTCACAATTTTTTAATGTAAGAAAAATTCTAAAATGCACATTTGGGTATATAACCCTGTATTGTAATTTGAGCAAAGTTGCGCTTTTTAATTTCATCCTTCGAGAAGATGTATCCTCCTAAAGCAGGAAAGGTTAGCAAGAGAAAAACTTTTGAAAATCTGATTGGACGCACAGGATCATAACCAGGCTAACCGTGAAAACAATAATAATAAAAGTGTAAGACAATACATTTAAAATACATTCAATTTTTTTTCGAATGCACCTCAGAACAGCAATTATGTATAAGAATGACGAAACCATAACGTATTACTATGACCCCTACATTTTCGTATATTTTAATAATAAAAATTGTTAAAAATCTGTGACGAAATTAACAACCACTTTTCCGTAGTGAATAAAAACCTCATAGAAATGAAATAAATAGGTATAAAATGCTAATTATATGGAAATCGCACGATTAATCTACATCAACTGTTTATGAAGAATTTCGAAACTTATAGGAATATAATGGAAACATTCAAAAACATACAAAAGATGTCATGTAATGATAAAGAGAAGCAATCGATTTGACACACTGTGTCAGCTGAGTGGTGTTTTTTAATCTCTCTATGGTGCACTTTTGGTAATGCTAACTTACAAGGTACAAACAACATACAGCACTTAAGAATGCAGTACTCAGCTGATACTATATGTACAATGGATCAATTGCCTTGATCGTTGTGTTATCTGTTGTGCACTTTTCTCATAAGATTCCATTCTTCCATAAAATTCGGATTAATATAAGTTGTGTATTACATACGATCCTAGTCAGTTTACTATAACATTTTTGAAGTTTTCCGTACCATAAGGTCGTTCCCATAAAGTTGTTGGAAAACATCTGCAAGATTATATTAAACGTGTACCATTGCCGTGTGGTTTCCAACAATTTCTACAAAACCGTTTCTGCAAACTTTTCACAGAATTTCTATTAAACGAGTATTTCATATTTATTTCATTCTTCTGTGTTCAGTTTAAATAAGCAGTGTTAGCACTGTTTTATAGACAAATATGCGTATTGTATGTAACACCTCTCTCTTTTCGAGTATAAAGCAACATTGCTTTCATTAACTATGTTTTAACGTTTAGTGTAATCTAAAAGTATTGTAGCTTCTCCAATGATTCTCTTGCTTTGCATACTTTTTTCGATATTTACTTATCTTTATTTCCTTTTTTCTTCTAAAAATTATACATTTAAGCAAACTGCTTTTTGAAACTGGTATATGAATCCAGTTTAGATATTCCGTTTTACAAAAATGGAGGACTTGTTATTTTAGTACGAAAGTATAAATACAATATAACATTGTCTGAATAAAGGGGTGTTTCAAGTTATGCTAATACAGCAGGGCGATGTGTTGCACATGTTCCTGGAATCGGAAAAAGATTACTATATTCTACTAAAGCATATGTAGCACACAGAGAAAGAGAAATTGACAATTACTTATACGGGTGAACATACACATACTAAATTTCTAGACATGCGGAGGATTAGCAGGCAAGGGCCGATTAAAATTGTTCTAACTTTATGTGATGTATATATTATGTAACACATCACATAAACTGTATTGTGATATCACAGTACCCTCCCGGTGTTCTCCGCTATATAGTCCCACAAAAATTCAGTTTATTTCACATTGATAAATTTTCTTTCGTCGTCTAATTCTTGTGACCTCAACTGACTTTTTATTTATTCTGTATCAAATATACCAGAGTAGTGAGCGTAAAAGCAAGACTAAATGTGTGCTTATTAAAACTAAAAGCGTGATATTAGCTTAGGGAAACGATATGTAAGCTCAGGAAGTATGTAAATAAATTAGTACAGATTTTGTCGCCTTTTTTTTTTTACAAAAATAATTACTAGTACGCTTATTTTCTCCTTCCTTGCTTCCCGCTCCTAAATTGTAGACACTGAAGCATCCGGCACGGGAAGCGTTACTACGTTACAAGTTCAATTTAAATAATTCAAACAGAAAAATAAAGTTTTATTAACATTTTTACGAAAGAAAATGTTACAAAAGAAATCTATAATTTTCTATTGTATTATTGGAGAAGCACGTTATTTTTATTAATTATAAACATTAAATATGTAAGAAAAGTCAATTAAACACTAAGCCAATTAAATCTTGGTTTTACTTCCTAATTCAGCAGACAGAAAGAAGTTCCCTTGTTAAAAAGATTTCTCTACAAGACTACATTGAATTGAACATATAATGTAATAGATACGTGTATAATATAACTAATAATCCTATTTACTCAATTAATATGTAAGCAGGATTTATGGGTCGAAACATTGCATTATGGAAGATCTAATCCATAAAAAACCTAAGAATCACTATTTATAAAACTATAATACATTTTTACAAATGTGATGAACAGTATTAAAATTAAGCGTCATAGATAAAAATTGTGGACCGCGCTAATCAAAAGATCTTTTGACTGTATTATATATAATCAATTATATGATCAGATAGTCCAAACATCCATTGCTGGAAAACAATTTTTTTGTACAACAGTGATTAACGCATATTTCCCACAGTTCCACTTTGAACTTAGCAATTGGTATCACACCTGTGACGTATTACAAATACAAAGCTACAACGTTAGAAATTACGATGTTTCTATCCAACAAAATTTATTTAAAAACTAAACACAACACAAGTTTAATATTATTTCGCAAATTAACTCGCCGACGATCAAAATTCCACAGATGTGACTTTTATCAGAAAACGTAAATTAGTAATTGTTACACAT
>JABFPT010000005.1:21116-34738 GCA_022817245.1 Nixonia krombeini | reverse complement strand
AACAAAATTTATTTAAAAACTAAACACAACACAAGTTTAATATTATTTCGCAAATTAACTCGCCGACGATCAAAATTCCACAGATGTGACTTTTATCAGAAAACGTAAATTAGTAATTGTTACACATGCATAACAAGACATAGCCAAGTTTAAATAACTGATATATTGTAAACATATTTTGAGATAGCAAATATAACGTTTTAATGCCATTCTTTTAATGCCATTCTCCTTTTTTTGTCTATTTCAGTTGTTACAGATATTCATTGCTTTCCTTTACAATAAGGAGTGCCCATAAGTAATGTCACCTTTTTCAAATTTCAGCTGTACTCGAAGAAGTACACGCATTTTACAATAAAGGAATAGAAAATATGTCAGAGAGATACGCCGAGATTACAGATAACAGTGGAGATTATATTGAACATTTTAAATCTATTAACTCTTAAAACTATATATAATGAAAGAAACTCACAAACGACGTTTTCCCGGTGCAAAGTGCGACATTTTTGATGCGATACAGATCCAACCATCTACTGAAAATTCATAAAGTCATACATCTGCACTTAATATATTTGGAATGGATTCTGTACAATAGCTTCATCTAGTATCATGAAATACTAAAATTGTTACGTACGCGTGATTCATTTATTATAATTGACTTAACAAGAAACGTAATAGTAATAATGCAATTATAAATGATATGGCATTATACACCCTGTATATATTCTATTTTACACATATATATGTACACGATAAAAAGTATATTTATGTAGGAAAATAATAAATTAGTATACAATGGGTACAATCCCATATATGCGTATGTAATAACTGACGAAATCTATTACATAATAGCTGATAATATTGTATAATATTTGATAATTTAATATTATATAAAATTGTAGTATTGTATAATAATATTATTATCCTCAATCAGCTCAAGAACATTTAACGCATTTTAAGTTCTAGTGAAACAAGTTTTGCAATAAGCGGTTTTGACCGGTAGGTATCTGTGTGAAACCATGTTTGCGCAAGGCAAAAAAAATCATATTTAGCGTTTAGTTATAAAAGAAAAAAGAAAGGAAAGGAAGGATACTTTAATTATCTTGTTCTGCTTGGGTGATTTGAAATAGATTTTCGGTTCATGAAATGGGGCGATTATGGTAACTCAAGTTTCAGTAAAAATGTCACGATCATTTATCTTTTTTATTCTTCAACTGCTCACCTTGGCCCTCATAGCACAGCTATGATATTTAATCGTAAATTGTTATACGAGACGCAATAACGAGTGCATATTGTGTTTATCGATAATCAATCGTATATATCAAAAATAGGACAAACATGTAATTGATGTTACTACACTATGATTATCTCACTAACAACTTAACAACGTTTATCGATACATTGCATAATATATTACACTTTGTTATTATTACTATTTGAATATTTTTGAAACTAATTTTTTCATTAAATCTAATAAGTTTAATAAGTATGAAATTACCAAAGTTAGTAATGCTTACTTTTTGTTTCTGTAGGAGCAGCTTAAGGGATAGCCGGTTGTATGGGTAAGTTTTAATAAACCTTCAATTTTTTTAATAATATTTGTACATTTTGAAGAAACAATTGCATTCCGATTTTGCGGTAATATTTATCTAAAGATTATGTGAAATATAAAGCACGAATATGTTCCCATAATTATGAAAGTGGTCTAAGTCGTATATTCTTTGTTTCGAGATATTTAATGGATTACACCTGAATAAATTAAAAAATATTTTTATATCATGCAACATTTTAATTCAGAATTGTATTAGTCTTGTTTAATGACAATTTATTATGAATGTGAAGTTTTGTGTGAATCTCATATGAAAATGTTTTCGAAGTTTGAATTGACTTAGACCACTTTCATAATTATGGGCACATATGAAACTACGGTAAATACAATTTCAATTGACCTATACAATTAAAAACAGTTCCACGCGATTTGTTAGAATACAAAAAAAAAAATACGACACACTTTGAAGGAAAATTTCATAACGACAGATGTTACATTTTTTAATTCATTCTATATTTTTTCTAAATTACAAACGAATTCTCTTCCTTTTAATAATAATCCTTTGACACTGGTATTTTGCACTTTCTATATTTTGCACACGAATTACTAAATTGTAAAATTAAAACTATTTTACACTTATTAAGTAATCTCGACATAAGAATTATGAACTTTAAAACATGTACATTTTTGTCATACGTGACAACTAAGTGACAATGTAAGTTTTTCTTTTTTTACCGCTACCGATAATTATATATTTTTCCCTTCCATCTTTATGATGCATTTTTCAAAAATAAAGAATTAAAATTAGAGTAGTAGTGTGTGGTAAAAAATTAAAATTAGTGTATGGTATAATAGCTTGAAAAGTGTTATGAAATATTTACTGAATCTATTTAGTGGTTACTTAACCGATTTGCATCATTAGCTCATATATGCGCGACAGTTTCCTGACCAGTATCACCCAAGGACGTATGTATGCGCACCAGTTTTTTGTGCATCATAGTCACAGCACATATCCATGCAGTTCGTGAAGAGTAAATAATAAATATTAAAAACAAAAATTGGATGATCTAGACCAATTTCCCACTATTCCCAATGATGCAAATGGGTTAAATGAATAACAAATTTTAATTATCAATTTATGTTTAATATCAGTGTATTTCTTTAAAATATGTCGAAATACCGACATTTTGATTGTGTTCTGCCCTATACCCTCAACATATTTTAAACATTGAAGAGTAAATGGTGTAAGAAGAATATTAATGAAAATAAATGTTAGTGTTTCGTGAGAAATGTTTCGACTTGTACATCAACGTTGTACGTGAATATTGTGAAGAAAAATAATAGTTAAAATATATTCTTCAGAATTAATTGACCATAAAACACATCATAACAGTTAAAATTTTAGAAAATTTGTATTTACACAATTAACAAAATTAGTAATTACACATAATATTAGTGTTATAAAAACATCACGAATAAAGCGTAAATTATGTTATAACTTAATCGTAAACAAATTTAAAAAAGTTATAAAATACACAGTGTGCATAAAAAATTGTATAACTAATCTCGTCAAATAAATAAAAAAAACGCGATTAGTGTAATTTTGTCGTCTAAAGACGAGATTACATAAGTCATGTAGAATATTTTTGGATATTTAAAGTCAATAAGTTGTAAAATGGTTTACACTAGTATATTGGAATATGCTTTCTCTATTATGTATGACTAGAAAATAGTTAGAAAATCCAAACAAATTGATTTGGAAATTTGAAACTGAAAAGTGCAGATCGGTTATGATTCACTTGCTAACTGAGATGGAGTTCGAAAAACGCAATTTTCGCACGGTATCAATACAGCTTTAAATTTCGTGTGCGTTTTTCTTAAGCAAATTGGATTTGTTAAATAATTGATGCCTCGTTTTGGAAATCATGCACCATAACATGCAATAATATATAACTAGTACGTCAAATTTTATCGTAGGAGGATAAATATTAAAGACAAAGAGCCCACTGGACGTCCTCATATCATTATATTTAACGAAGATATACCTGAAATGATAAAACAGTTATATTACATATGCAGAAATAAAAGCAATTTGAATACTGCAGTAACTACAGTGCCGACAATAGTTAAAATCTTAACGTTGAGTCTTGCTAAGAATGCAGTCATTGAAAATTTCACATACATAATGCTTACAAGTAAACAAAAAGAGAAACGTATCATACGTTATTTTTATATGCTTGTGAAGTTCCGAACAGGGTTCGGTAAAAGTGTTTTTGATATTGTCATAAGTAATGAGACGTGGGTTTATTAACTATTAACTATTATTCAAATATCTAAGAGCAATTGAGATTATGATGCTTCAGAAACGAATTAATGCCAAGAAAATCACAAAAAAAGTGGAATACAGGCAACGTGGTACTCACATCAGTCTTTTTAAAAGTGAATCACACAGAGTCTGTTATATTGGAGAAGCGGCGAATATTTACGACACAATAATGTGGAGCGCAAGTTCCAAAAATCGTAAATGCATTGATTACTACCCATTCATCGTTGATAATGCATTATATCACCGTCCACCACGACAACGTACGGGCTCGCGTAATGGCAACAATTATGTATCCACGGGATAATTAAATTTCCCTGTTGCAGCATCCTGCAAATACTTCGGATATAGCTCCATACAATTTTACACTGCTTTCAAAATTTGCGGTACGGCTGCGAAGTATCCCTTTCGAAATATTTGAAGTGGCAGTAGAATATCTGAAGCAGTATGTAACGGGACATAACAAGTTAGTATTAAAGAGAAACGTAAAGCACTAGCATATGATACAGACAGGGCATTTCATGATGTGAGTTTCCTTTCATACACATATTCCTCCCAGTGTTCTGCTTCTCTTTAAAATATAAAAGTACATTTAGACAATGCAACATAATAAACACGCATATGTAATTACCCACAGGTAATTATTATATTATTTATCTGCAGTTATTATACAGTTTATACACAGTATTGAATTAAATTTTCACGAGTTATAATTGAGCATATTGTTTAAACGTGTTCTGCCTCTCTGCCAAATATTATTATTATCAACTTTTTAATCACCCAGTATGATTAACTTTTGAAAAGGGTTGTCGTGATTAAGCTACTTTTAAAAATATTGAAATTATCTAAAAAATAGTATAGAACGGTGGTGGTATTCTTTGTTAATTTTGTATATTGGCATGGTAATTTAATTAGTCAATAATTCTGATTGACACGCTGATAGTTAATGATACTATTAACAGAGCATTGCTTGATGTATTGTCACGTCCCGGCCGCAGCATTTTATTACCCTAACGTCGATATCGTGAGAGGGACACTAACCCTTTGCCAGATTAATACCACAAGTTACAATTTGTCCTATTTTGCGTTTTGCAAGGAAAGAACAAGGAGAACAAAATTGGGGGAAATGGGTATTTGACAAAATCGCAATTAGTTGAAAAATTATTTCTGTACATTAAAATACATATTATTTTTACTTGTGATACAAATTACAATTGTAAAGGAGAGCAATGGTTACACTTAGTTCGCGTCAGGTGTCGTCTACCTCCTCCGTCTTTAATTAACAAAGTATAGCGCTGTTGCTTTGCGGTGAAATTTCTATGTCTTATAGAACTAGCCGTTTGGCAGCGATCTCCTTCTTCTACTTCAGGATTCACCCCTTAATTTCACGTCGCCTTGCCACGAATCCGTAGACTTCGGCAGACGGGTTCATCCGGAGAAGGATATATGCGCAATATGTTGCGAGCTAGAAATCTTCTTTTCAACTTTTATCTCGTTCAGCAGAGTCAACGCTGAAATTCCATTGAGTAAAGAATAAAAGACACAGACAGATTTACTACTAAGTGTGTCTGTGTGTGAATATAGGCGTTACGCTTAGATCTTACTAGATAAGCTAGGAAGTCGACTTTCCAATTATGGATTCCTATGAGGAAAATGAACTTATGTCATAGATCCATTGGTCTACAGGATACGAAGGAGTAGCACAGCAAAGCGTCAGCTACATTCCTTTAAAAAGGAAAGAGGAGAGGAGAGAAGAGGATAGTTTTCCTTTACCCAGTACAGCGGAGCATTTATCATTTATAAATTTTCGTCTATAAATGGTTTATACTGAAATGCTAACTGTTTATAATTGTTTTGTTTATAAATTGCTTGTTATAGATTGTTGTTTATCAACTATTATTATTTATCTATATTACGTTTAATTTTCAGCTACGTCTCTCGTTGCTTTAAATAATAATAGTTATTATTTAAGTGCACCTTGTTCATAATTACTATTAAAACCTTCACTCACTGTCATAATTTATTTTATTAACAATTCACCTTCCTCTAATGTAAATAATGACGTTCTTTTTAAATATTAAAATCTCGTTTAAGCTAGTGTGGCTAGATTAGGATTGTTTTTACAGTTATTTTTTTGTGATGTAACACATAAAAGCCCACGTTCGTAAGACGAAACTTAGTTATTGTTTATTGATACAGATTGACCTTCGGAATCTTGATCTTGAAAGCTCATTTATCGTCTGGTTTTTATTGGAGTTCACTTGCAAGAAAATACTCAAAGAAATTCCGCATTTATGTTGCATCGAGGAATCTTTCGTTTATGCGAAGTACCATTTCTTCCCGTTTCGTATATATTATTTATATAAATATTCATATTCACCTGCTCTAAATAAGTGACACACACGCCTACACACACACATAAAATGACAAGAGTTTTAAGGACAAATAAGGTGAAGATAATTGTAAGTGACCCTTATCTCCAGCGTGCTGCAGGCGGCAACATGCTGGCTGGGCATGTTACAGAACCATACATTTAGACAGTAGCATGAACTTTTTCAGAATATATTTAATTTCACTTATCAATGCACATTCTTAAAGTATTTTATTCTACCGTGAGTGAACTTACGTAATATTTCTTGTATCATCTATTTTGTATGAAAATATTGTTTCATAACTATCAAGGTTAATCTATAATAACTATCAAATAATCTTTGAAAAACGTAGCGAAATAGGTCAACAATAAATAATATCACCCATTACGACGTAAAGTTATATAATTACATAACTATTTTAAACATATTATGAATACAAATATTAAAATACTGACTGAAATTATTTTCAAAGCATTGAAAATGTGGACAAGATGCATGATATTTTACAGGAGCATGCTAAACTGTGTGAATGCATTAGACGGGCACATTCAGCCAGCAGAGAGTGCAGCCTTGGTGGTGGCAGAGGAGAAGCCACATCCTGATTCATGTAAGACCAGCTTGTCTGATCAATTTATCCGTCGTCATGTTATCACTAATCACAATATTTAATAAGAATATTTGCTTGAGATGCATTTAAAAACGAACACTTATATTGCTTTTCTATAAATACACTTAAAAATTAACGAGAATTTTCTAATCGTTCCCTTTATATGGACATCCATAGTTAGTCATTGTAACGAATATAGGTACCACGTTATACATTAACACAAGGCAACTAATTCTACACATCTTACATTAGTCATCATTATATTTCTAAATGATATACTTACTTCGATAGGAACAAAAATTCTTTATGAATCACACGTAACGAAAATGTCTAATAGATAACGTACATGTAAATAATAAGCAATAATTTAATGAAAATCATAATTTTGAATTACTACAAACTCTGTTTAAAGTAAATGGGATTTGAATAATATACATGTCTCTTCTACTTTACGTATTTATTTTAAAATTGAGGCTTGTTCCATCTCATCAGTAAGATATATTTACATATAAATATTTTTTATAATACGAAGAATATATTTTGCTTCGATAAGTAAAAGTAAATTCGATGTGGAACGATAGAACTAGATGGAGAATTACCCGTTAGCTAGAAGGTTGAAGTATTCATTACGCGACAATTACTAGTAATTGGTGTCATCGGTGTTATGGAACTTTTGTACATCCGTTAGAAGAGAAAAGTACCACACACTGTAAGCGGCAGTATGCGACGTGCTCGGCCGGTTCGACAATACTCAACAGGCCATAACTGCTTCGTGTCAACAAATAAGACTGTTGCCCTTCTCTCCTGTATTTGCTGAGACTGTTCGCGATCAGAAACGTTAACGTTTTTTATGAGAAATTCTATCCTAAGACATTTAATTCTGCGCAGTAAATCACTCGCAGGAAAACACGCGGACAATTTTACATTATATGCATTTTACTTGACCCAAAATCTTAATGTGTGCCTTAGAGAAATATATTGCGAATTTTTTTACGTAAACTTACTTAAGTCTTATAAAAAAATAGTTCGGAATATTTTTTCATGTTAAATTTACAAAATGAACGATACGGTTTTATTTACATATATGTAATTACATTTATACATACATATATACCATTTAGCAATTTACGGAAAAGAGAATGGAAAAGAAAATAATGGAAATCATTAACTTGTTTATTCATTCCATCTTTTACAAATTATACCACATTACAAGTATATACGTGCCTATTTACATAGAAATCTATGCACACGTATTATAGACATATTGTGCATGAAAAATACATAGATTTGTGAATATTGTACATGTTTCCACGTTAGCTAAGAGAAAATGTACATCGGAAACATTTTTTTAAATAATTTCCCCAATAGGCCTGATAGAAAAAGAATTCATTTGTTCACTGAAAAGTGGGCATTACTTAGTAAAAGATATACCCAAAAATACATCTGTATAATTGCACTCTTCATACAAATAAATCCATTTGTAAAATGTTCTCTACCGTAAATACGAAACCATCGTTTCACATTCCGTGGAAGTGAAGTGACGTATTAAGGGTATGGGTATCCTTAATGTAATGCCGTCTTTTTCTACAATTTTCAACATATTGACATCTGCAAACAATAATTTAACTTAATATAACACAACCTATACTTTAGTTACAAACATTGATATGTAGTGTGCTTATTGTCACATTTTTTAAAAAATTATGCGACCCCAATAAAAGTGGAAGAAAAACACGTGGATAAATTCCACATTAGACATTTGATCGTTTAAGAGTTCCGAAAGTACAATAATGCCACTAATGCCATAGATGCCGTTAACGCTATTACTAATGCCGGTAATAGCAGAAAATATCAACGTTGGTTACAATAATTTGAGAACGGTGATTTTGATCTTGTCTACTGTATAAAATGTGGAGGACCTGTATAGTTTGATAAGGATCTCTAATTGGTTGAAATGAAAGCTTATACCATACAAACCAATCAGCATTTAACCACAAAGGTTCATTATTATTAAGCTCAAATTAAGTAGTTTATTATTAAGCTGTACTAAACTAAATATTTTTATGCACACTTACATTTTTGCCATAAAAATTCGATCTGTAATGATTAGTATTTGATGCAAGTAGTTGCACATGTATAAAGTCATTTACACCTAATCATTTACAATGTTATTCTGAAAAAGAAGAATATAGTTTGTGCCAAACCTTGTTACACATTAAGTACAGTATGTATGAAGTCTAGAAATTGACAATCTTAAAATATTTTAAGGGTTGGGTGAAGTTATTCTTTAAGTTTCGAATTAAGGAATGTGATGTTATCATTTTCCTAAAAAAAAAATCTCAATCATAATAATCAGACTGATAAATAGTTTCATTGTAGCCTTTTCCTATTTTATTGTTCTGTAACACACTTTACCGATTTTTTTAAAATTACTGGAGTTTCTCTAGACAAAATGATAATAAAAAGATTTTCTTTTATGATATGACACATGTACATATAATACTTATGACGATTGTTCTTGTATTTCATAGCTGCGAAAATATCCTTTCAAATATATAATAGTCAAATATAATACATACATACATACATACATACATACATACATGCAGCAAACATACACACGCACGCACACACACACACATATATATATATACGTACGTACATACATACATACAGACATATATAATTTGCTCTCAGGCCTAGTATTTAACTTCTTTTAATAATTATTATAACATAAATGTGGGAGATTAATAATATAATCATTCTTATGTATCATCGCGTGTTTTTGATCCAGGAAGTCTATAAAATGTATCGTCACAATTTGTCTCTGAGATCGAAAACCCTGGTCTTCGAGACGTAAAATGGAGATAACAGGACTTCTGACAAAGAACTCTGTCAAAAAATTCGTCGAAGTGTACAATTGATGGCTGAACAATGATAGCGTTTCAAACTTGCAGTATCAATTTTGTGAAAAAATATAATGGAAAATGTCATTCAGTGCAACTAAACAATTATTACTTTTCTGTGACAGCGTTATGATAATGACGCCATTAGATCTCGACGTGACAATAGACTCCATCATAAATCAATTTATGCCGACGTACATACGCACATGTCAATTATGTACACAATACACACTCAACGTAGATCTATATTCGGTTAATTAATAATCAAAAAATCATCAACTTGATCTGTATAAATAAATAAAATGTGTGGTCAAATACAATATTTTACTGGTAATTATAAGATTCGCGTATAACGAAATAATGAATAGCTTTTATTAATACACAAATGTTTGTAGTTGTATTTACAGATGGTTCAGATCGTTCTTCCGGCGCTCCCGCTCAACCGGAGAGACTACCGCCCCCGCTTCCCCCGCCACGCTTTCCGAACAGCGGTGTTTGACAATGGGAAACTCCTCTTAACATTGGAAACTTAATAACAATTAATGGGGCAATTCCACTACCGCTGCTGCTGAGCACAAATTTGGAAAATCATCTCTATGAAATAATTTCCGAACGCAGTAAAGCCTGCGCTGTATTCCTGAGGAATAATTTGCGCCGTGGCATTAACTAGTATTACTCAAATATTTTGAGAAATATAAACATTCGTGGAAGAACTATTCTAATTATAGATTAAATTCAGCTACAACGTAGCCGAAATTAAACAAATGCGGCTAAGGTATGTATTAACGGCTAAAATCTGTGTACATAAAGCAGTGCAGATGAGAAGGGAAAATGTTTATTATGTTTACATCGTTTATTATACAATGAATATTTCATAATTTCCTCTGTACACTTTACAGCACATGCTTTTAATTTTTTATAGATATAGGTTTCTCCAATTTCGAGATTAAGTTTCATTGTAACTTTCCGCTTCACTTCTTTGGCTTTTTCTTCATGATTATACAATTAGATACTGATGAATATATGTGAAACCATACGGCAAACAGTGAAGTTTATTTGTATCCAAAATTATTAATATAATCCACTATATTAATACACGTAATGCATCTTTGAAGTTTGAATGATATATCATTTATGTTAATTGTACTTATAATTATTCGTAATTTTTCCAATATGGTATAAAAATCCTTACGTACCGATATCATTAATTGTCACAAATACACACACTTGTCTTCCAATTACACATAAATCGGCTACATTACACTGTATAACAACATAAACCATTAAGATGAAAAGGATAGATAATTATCAACTGTACCCGCTTTATAAACATGTGCATTATACAAAATTATAAAACTTGAACCAAAATACATTCTTAAGGATTAAAACAACGGTGCCTTAAAAGTAATAACTAATACTTTTCTTTATATTAAGTGACTTCCAAAACGTCTTAATTAAAATACCTTTGTTCATTAGTATAATATAATATTAGTAGTACCTTTCATATTTATAGATATACCAATGGAAACCAATCAAAATATCAAACTCCTTCTTGTCAAAGAATAATAAAATTGAAAACGTCAATATCTTTATATTTTTATACATTGGCCTTTTTAATTCATGGCATGAAAATTTTGACAAAAAATGTTTGATGTATTCGATATATAATGTTGCATTATGAATAAAAGCTTTCTTAAATGTGTTTATATTCTAAAACAGTCATTTAAATCTCTTAAATTCATCGAAATTATTTTTTTTTATTGTCTAAATTTATTATTACAATTATTTATTATTTGAAACTTCCTACAATTTCATGACCATGTGTTCTCTTATTTCTAATAAAATTATAGAAATTTTAAAAAACTATGGAAGAAGTTAGTTCATATTTTTAGGACGAGTAGTTCTAATCCTTAAAATTTACTAGATCTACATTACGTGTTTCTAAAAAGATTCTGTGTACTCTGTAAAGAATACGCCGTTATCTAATGAATTAATCACGTGGAATCCGACAAAATAAATATTTCCGAAACACATGTTAATAACAATTTAAAGTAAATTAAATATTTAACATATCAGAAAAACATTCGTAAATATTTATTATTTATGAGAAAGTTAATTGTGTTATATGTTTCAAATAGGACTGTCTTGTACTTATAAGTGATGCCGTTTAAATGTAGAACTATGTACTTAAGCATTAAATTATATACAGTCAGACCTGTTTTTGTGCGGTATATAGAAACCGCATAAGAAAAGTCTCACTTAAAAATACATATATCTAAGTTTTAATATGTCTAACAATACATCGGTAGTATAATGACAACGTTACTGGCATTCACATACCACGTAAAAAAGAAAATCGCACAAAACAAAATCGCATCAAAACGGACCGCACAAAAAAAGGTTTGACTATAACTGAAATTTCCTTAGCATACTGTATATGTTTATGCTTTAAAATTGTTAACAATTCATGAAACAATAAGATAGGGTTCGTCACTTACTTTGTACATCAAACATAATTTGAGTATTGCGAGTTTAGGTAACTAGAGGAAAGTATAATTTCTTTTAAACACTTAATTTTAACGTGTTAATGTATTTTTTTGTAGAATTAATATCCGCTAATATATTATCCACACTTTTATTTTAAAATGTGATAACATTTTAATCATTCCCTTAAACGCTACATCTGAAATCTTGATCTTTCTTAGGTATTTAATTTATACATGGATCTTGCACTTTAACTGTACATAATTTTAATTACTGTCAACGCTAATGATAATGAAAATTGACACATAAATATGGTTTTACATATGCTCTATCAACACTTGAGTATATATATATATATATGTATGTATGTATGTATGTATGTATACACATGTGCATCTAGTTTTCGACTTATGTAAAAAAAATTTGAATTTTGTAGCTGCTGAAAATGTCATTTTGTGACATTATGTTAGTATGGGTACACGTATGGACATCAAGCTGTATACTCTTATACGTAGTGTAAACTATGCCGTCCTCAATTGATTAAATTATGGGCTATTTAGTAACCTATGCTCTCGACTTTTTTAGACAGTAGTGAAAACGAACTACATTGATTTAGTTCCATGAGCGCGCATTAAAATAGGTTCTAGGTTCGTATATTGACCATGTAGCGTTTGAGGATTAAACATATATTTTGTTCTTTACATTGTACAGCAGCCAATTTCCTTTCATTTTATCTCTCACAGATTACAATTGAAGAAAGCAGTATAATATATTTCGAATGAGTAAGGAAAGTACATTTGAAAAGCGATGTCAAAAGAATAATTTACATTATTGCATACCAGAAATAATGTTGAGGGACACCGTTGAATTTTAAAAAAGCAGCGAACCTTACAAGAGTAACTAATTACATAATGCGTAACTAATTAAATATTATGAAGAACTCAAAAGCAACAACTTCAACATGAATAACTTGGAGATTAATGCATTTATTTATTATTTACCTTATTAATGATCCCTCAGTATTCGCGTCACTGGCCTATTTCTTAATTTTGAAATTTTTTATCTTGCTAATTTCGTACTGAAGAGATAAAATATATAGAATAAATTTTCCTTTCTAGCACTTTTTTATTATACTTATTAGACAAAGTAACAGGAAAGTATACCTACCATTAAAACTGTTACAATGCAACAAATTTATAAAAAGTAGATTAGTAGTCAAAATGTGGTAAATTTGTCATATAGTAGTTAAACATCGCACAAAAACTTTTAAAAATAAAAATATAATTCTGCCAACTAAAATGTGGCTTTATTGATATCGTTTTAAACTTTCCATGCATGGTAGGTCATATATTCCGAATCCTCACAAATTTATATTTTTCAAAAG
>JABFPT010000005.1:5023-18431 GCA_022817245.1 Nixonia krombeini | reverse complement strand
TAAATAATTGTATACACATATCTACAGTATTCTAGAGTGACAGTTATTGGACGTACTGTCACTGTATAGCACAGAAAAAGTTAATCTATTTCACATACATGCTTAACACTGTACAATTCCACATTGTATTTTTATGATAATGTCATACGAAAATACATTAGCTTACTTTAATAATATGCGCGTAAAACCACTTAAACATTTCTATTCTTACAAGATAAACGCAAAAATGATTTTTCATGAAATATTGTTTGTAAAATAACACTTTTTCCGCAAGTTAATGAAAAATTACTTATTTGCCTGCTGATCAACAAGGACAATTTTCAGTCTTAATAATTTGTACTATTAAACTTCTCTCTTGTACATTTACAAATAATAAAAATTACATTGAAATATATACGTTTTGTACAATAATATTCCTTCTTATATTAATATTCTGTTTTTTATATATGTAGTACTTTAACTTTGTTACTCTCTTACTCCTCATGTACCAAGAATGTCAGTAAATGTAACGTACCAAGAAAGTTGTACCTACTTGTTATGAACATTAAATGTTGTTTTTTATATTATAACTACAAAAATTATATAAATTTTATTTCATAATGTATTTACTTCCACAATACATTGTCATACTATTACATTGTCAATTGATGTTCTTGTTCTAGTGTATCTAAATTCTTTAAATCGCATAAGGTAACGACTAGTTGAAAAATGTTTTCATCAACTATTGAAATGTTTATAATGCACATACGTATCAAACATTGTTTTCATCCATGATGGATTAACATTAATTAGCTATATACCCTTAATTCGGGTAACAACATTAACATGACTATTACATAGGAGTAAATTTAAAGAATTGGCAATGTAAAGATTCTGTAATATTTGTTATGTATTGCTTTTATATCTGAAAAGGAACGTACAAAAATTAACATTTGATCATTCCTAGATTTAAATAAAATTCACCTTAACAGACCGAGAAACCCATATCTATATAAAAACATTACGAAGTATTCAACATTAACATAATATTATTTCTCTTACTGTACTTTGGTTGAGACTAATTTTATTCAATTAGCGCCATCGTTGGTAATTTACCAATTTTGTTTCGCCGTTATTATAACAACTATTTGAAATAAATGGAAGATTATATTATCGAGAGTGACAAAGTTAAATAGCGAAAACTGTTAAAGAGCCGAATCCGTGTCGTTATTAAATATTATGATTGTGAGTACCTGTTGTGTTCTATGAATTGAAATTCTTACTTTGTAATTAAAAGAGAACACTGATGTATAAAGATGATAAGTAATTAACCCTTTAGCCCCTGAACACTACTACGGTGGTTTCCTGGAAAACCGTTGCGGAACAATATGTCGCTATAGTGATTTTCCTTTTTATAATACATTGAAACACATAGTATCAGTAAAAAATTACTAACGAGCCCATTACGACTGTATTGTTCGCATAGCGTCGTAGTTGAATACTTAGCTCAAACTCAACTAAAGGGTTAATGTTGTACCAAACTGTACGGCGGTAACATTCAATACTGACATGTATCATATTTACAGAACGCACGATTGTTAAATTTACCTAACTGTTTGTAATAGTTAGGTAAGTAATTTACAGTTATGTGATAATTACGTAACTAACATTTTCAGTGTTTGTAAAATGTAGAATAAATAGTTCATAAACAGATAACACAAACATGGTAAATTTAAGATATTAAATGTTAAACGGTCTAAAAAAATAATACTTCCTGTTTTCATCTTTAGTTACATCACATATATACGAATATGTGATTCACAAAAAAATGTTCACTTCTACAATTAATGCAGTTTTGAAATCCTTTTTCTTTCGAAAAACATATAGATATCAAATGCCAATTACAAGAACAGATACTGTGTTATATTATTATATTTGTATACTAATTTTATTACACTTAGCAACAATATTAATAATATTAAATCAAGGATGTTATTGTGAAGATGTTTTCACACCTGAATGTAGCACTATGTCAATAACATCATATGGTTTTATTTAGGAATTCGTATATTTGTATATTTTGCGGAATGTAACTTATTCATAAATTCAGAATTATTGAGGAAACGTAAAGCATTCCGAATTACAATCTGATATTTTAGCACGCAAAGTTGAATAACAGAGTTGAGAAATAAAGTTTTATAACCACCTCCCTCTTCTAAAATTCTAAAAGCACACTGAATACACAATTTGCTTGAAAGCTGTCTGAACGATTATAAAGTAACACTATTACCGCCATACATATGTTATACTTCTATACTATTTGTGTATAATAAATTATACACCTTTAATATATACGCCTTTGTACGATGTAATCGATATGTTAATCTAAATCACATGGCAGAAAATGATACTCTCTGTTCGATCATTTAATTGAAATTTAGCGTTTTAAAATGTAAGAAAGAAAGAAGGTTTTTGAGAAAACAAAAATTTTGCTACTATTTGTGTAAAAAAATAAATTTTAATTTTAATTCTACTAGTTTAAACTGAGATATTAAGTAGATCCAAAAAAGGTGAAAGTATGAAATTGATATTTTAAGGACTTATTTTCTTCTAAGGTAACGACATAAATTTATGTACTGATTAAAAACGCTTGTAATAAATAGAAAGGAAGAATTCGTTGTTCATCACACTTAACAATGCAATGTAGTCACGATTTTAAGATGATTTCTTTTCTGCTCTCGTTTAATTCATAAGCAATACATGAATTTGTATACTTAACCTATCAATTACTTTTAAATGGTGAAATATTGTTGGAGTAATAAAGTTAAATCTCGCTTCTAATTTCTGTAAAATGTGGGATGTATCCACTTTTATCATAGCTGTCTATTCATCATTATTTATCTCATTTCAATGTCGTTTTCAATATAGCTTATTTGAGAGATTAAAATTTCCAGAAAGAAATTCCTCAACCCGTTCAACGTATTGTCCGTTCATAAGTTCCGTTCTCGCAAAACACTTTATTGATACTTTAAGCATTTTATATTTTATTGATTCCACGACCGAACTCGTATTTGAAAATAACATAACGTTTACAAACATTCATGATTTCATATTAATTTGATTTAAGAGAAACTAATTGAAAGATAATGACAAAAAACTGTGCGTGTGAAAGTTATCATGTACCTTCCCAATAAAAAAAGCCAAGAATTGTCAAATTAGTGCCACACAGCGTACTGTGGTGAACCGTGTCGCTATTTTTGATTACGATCGTCAATTCGCAATGCGCTCGATTCAGCATGTATCTTGTTGCGGGTCTGTCGAGAGTTTCCTCTCGTAATTAAAAATTTTCTTTCAAATAATCGTAAATAACTTGCATAATGTACAAGGATCGCGTCGATCGGCATTATTCGCAAATAAATGAAGGAAGCGCTACCGCGCTAAACATACTAACCTATTAAAAATAAGCACCAACATATATGGTACGGAAGCAATCATTTCAATGACAGAAATAAATGAACTGCTAATGAAATTAACATATAATCTACATATTTAACAACGTAAATTACACGTATTATTTCTTGCTTCATATAAAACATAACAAAAAGTATTTGAGTATAATGTAATTGTTAGCAACAGGGAGAAGTTTGAAAAATCAAAATGCACTAATAACACATAAGCAGATGTAGATGCTATGTGATATAAAAATGAGAATTTTGAAAACACACACACGCAGGCACACACGCACATACACTCGCGCGTACACAAAAGAAAACATATCACATCATATAGCATATTGTACTAGCATTACATTTAAGTTAAACTGAAAATATTTAAAAGATACAATTTTAATGTAATACGTAAAGTTTATAAAAACGGAGAGAATTGTGTGCGTTGTTAATAACAATAGCTTTCCTCTAATTTTTTGCTACAATTACACAAATGAGAAACATGTATTATTAAAACATTTAGAATAATTATACAATTAATTACTAAACGGCGTTTGTTGAAATAATCGGTGCCACAAGTTCAAAGTATCACTAAAACTTGATTTGATTCCAAAGTAATTTAATCCGATATGTATGGTCGATATTCGTTTCGCCATTACTAGATGACTGACTGTGCCGAAATAAGAAGTGAGTGTTTAACTGAATGAGTGAGGGATTAACTGGCTAACAGTATAATTGACTAAATATGTCTGAGCAAGGACTGATTCCCTGAATGAATGAATGGATGAATGAACGAACGAATGAATGACAACTGACTCATTATGTCTGAACCTAGCTTCCAGCTTTTGTCGAATTTTGTGTGATCCAGTGTTGATATTGCGAGATAAGATTATCGTACGTTTCAGAATGTTATGAGGACAGCCTTAATTAAACATAGTGGAAATAGCGACTGAAATCCGAATTGTATAGGCATGAGAAATCAAAAACATTAAATGAGAGTAGCCTCGGTACTTTTTGACTTATCTGACATGTGTCAGCACATTAGCAATTAATAATGATAAACGTTTTTCTTTTAGCACAGCAGTAAACATTGCGTGACCAGGTTATTTGCATTCCACAAAATTGGATGTTTTAAACATTGTCTGAAAAGAATGTATACACTTTTAAACTAGCTAAGACAAGTTTCCCATTCAAATGCAAAGAAACTTAATAATAAATATAAAAATAGCTTTTGTAACTACACGAAATCATTTACGTAATTTATGAAAATATATGTCAAATATGAAAAAATAAAATAGGCGTTGTCTGCAGTATAGACTCCAACAATTCCTGCTGAGCAGAAATTTCATTAGGTGCAATCTTGAACACCGACAAAAAGAAAACATAAATTCATTTTATCATTTTTGAAATAAATGATTGACAGTCATTTAAATAACATGTACAGTATGATTTACACATAAGAATATCTTAATAATAGAATACTTAAAGATAATAAATTGTGATATAAAAGCAACATAAATTCAATCGATAATTATAAATCAAAAAAATAAATATTTCTGTGCAATGATTCGGTTTTTACTTCATATCATAATAATATGTAATTAGCATTACAATAACATGTAATAGCGTTACATCACCGAAAAATGCTAAACCAAATAATACACCCAGGATATGTTATTGTAAGTGTTTATTTGCATTATAAAAAGTGAAAAAAGTTGATGTAACGATTTTCCTTTCTCCGATGAAAGCTGCATTTTATATATTCAGTGTTAATAACAGACATATGAATATTCATTTTCCTATATCTAGTGCTAACTTCCAACAAAGTAATTACCATAAACTGCGTAAGGTAAGGTATTTACGGTATTAAAACGCGAACAAACATCATATCACGTCGGAAGTAGAATGAACAGCTTTCTTCGCGCACACGAGGACCTGCGAAAACAATAGAAAAACAATGAAAAAGCAAACAAATTAATTTGATGTGCTTCACATCAGACTTCAAAACTTAATAGGTAATTTTGTATAAACAGTGTACATATTTCTACACGTGTACGTGAGTTTCGGAAAACAATTAATATTACCAGGAATTTTGCCGTATTTTGGCATATTACGAATTATGTTGCAAGTTTAACATTCTTTTTGCAACTTTGTGAAATTCCTTTTAAAGAAAATAGAAGAATGTAAATATTAAGTAATGTACGACAATCATTAATGTGTTTTTACTTGTTCACAAAACTTACTTCTTTGAGAATGGCGCTGGAGCAAAGATTTTCTTGCTTTGGTCATTCTCAACCTAAAGAAAGTATGCAAAATAAAATTACAAAACTTAATAACATTTACTGCTTATGTAAATTAAAAAGTTATATAAATTATTTACTATATGATGCGATGACAACGTACTGTAAAAATCATGTATGTTGTAAAACATTTATTAATAAATTGTGAAATACAGTGTAAAAGTAACTTGCACATTTTATTTATTTCTATTACTTATGTAATATATAAAACAGTTTTTTTTGGTAGTTTACGAAATTGATATAACAAAAAATCGATGTTAAAGCGAAGTACTTTACTCTTGTCACTTTTTTTATCGTAATCTTCGATGCCTAAAATTAGTTTTTGGACGGAATCGTTTATTTGAACACTTTTAATATTACTTTCTAATATACAAGATCTAAAATATAAATTGTTTACAATTAAATGTACATATTTGCAATATGTAGAACTTATCTGAAACATTACTACTTATCTGCTTTAGAAAACTTTCATTAAAAATGTACAAAAAATATAACAATGCTTCTTATTAAAAATACGCATTAAGCAGTAACAAGAGTGAATTTTTTAATTCTCGAAATTTGAGTATAATTTCCATTAATTTTCACGTGTACTTTCTAAAAAAGACTGATTTGGTTGAACAAATAAAAAAAATGGGTAAATACTCTTTCCTTAATTCAGTAAACTTAATTTAATAAAGTGATCAAAATAACGTAACATATTATTAACAGTTTTCTGGATTATACTGAATGTTGTACAAGATTTCTTATTGATTTCTGTGTAATTATACTGTAGAAAGCATCATTTGAATAAATATTTTCAATTGAATTTTGCAATTCCAAACTTGTAGTTTAATGTAAGTGAAAATTAATTTGGTAATTTATCTTCTTTATAGAAATTTTGTGTATGAATTATTGATGTGTTAATGCAACTGTTAATAATTATGCTTTGTAATTGTCGTTTACATTGTTATTTTAATGATATACACGTAAAATATTGAAGAATAATTTCATATTTAGTACAGTTGATTTATCTTTTTTAAGTCACTTGATTAAATGTGTTCCTCAAGCAACTGAAACAGAAATTTTACGTGAGTAACTTTTTCCTTCCCAGTTATGATCATTGTGCAGTATATTGTTCCTAGTTCCACAAAGTCTGGGCCCAAACTTCAATAAAGCCAGGATTACACAAACAATGAAGAGTGTGAGGCATGCAGTAGCAGGCCAGAACACATGTAGACCCATGATGAAGTGTTTTGGCAATTTTAGTTTCGTGGTATCTCTTTCTCAATTTAAGATTTTTCTTACTTTTTAAATCTCACTTTCACGTTTATGCATCTCGAGATATTCCTGAGAATGTAACAATTCAGCTGCAACTTCAGTATGGTGGTACTGTACTGTCTCGTTTTTTGTGCAGTTTTGACCTGATTCAAGTTCTGTAAGATCTAACGGTGGATTTTTATGCGGAGTTGTGGTCCACAGGGACTGAATCCAACGATTTCCTGAAATTATTCACAGATTATAAAATGTCAATATACAAGATAGAAAAAAATATTTATTTGGTTTTTATGTATTTTATTAAATCATAAGGAATTAATTTTTAACTATTGCAAAAATAAGTGATTTAATTTTCTTGTAATTTGTTTCATATCCTACATGGCTGTGTAATTACCAGAAGCTGTAGATAAACTTTGTTTTTAATATTACTTGAAGACAATAAATTATTAATAAAATCAAATAATACCTGTATGACGATCCTGCCAGTATTGTTTATGCCGGGAACAACAAAAGGCAATATTGAGGATAAACAGTAAGCCTCCAATAACAGAGCATATACTTATCACAACATAAAAAGTTGTGAAGTCACCGTACTCGTGTTTTTCGAAATATGGATTTTTCAAATATGCGTCACGCTGGTCTAAAATGGACATTTCTGTTTTAATTAAGGTGTAGTTACACTTTCTGGAAAAAAAAGAACATGGAAAATATTTCTTTTACACAGTACACTAGCCTTTGATTCAACATAAAATTGTGCAAAAGACATGATTTTATGAATTAAAAGTTATATACATGCGTATGTACAATGTACATATATGCATAAGTATACACAATACCATTCAAATGTTCTCTTTTCAAAAAGTATGGAAACATTTTTTTATGTACTGTAAAAAGTTACCCTAAGCGATATAAATTTGGTAACATTTTTTTGTAACGTTTTCAACATTACGACGAAGAAAACGAGGAAAGCAGTAAGGTTATTGCGATCCTAAGAAAGACAATTAATGAAGGGATAAACTTCGTAAACGACGAATGATTCACATACAGTATAGTTAAAGTGCGGAAAAGGTAATATTAACAACATTAAAATATAGCAACTGTTTCTGTTACTGTAAATAAATATAATGAAAATATAAACAGCAAAAATGTTATACATTCAGGTATATTCAAAGTAAACTGTGTCAACAACGTCTTCTAGTACGTTACACTGACGCACAGCACGGCATATATAGCTGAGTTTACACTAACGATTTTGAAATATTATGTAAATAAATGAGAAAATAAAGAAAAATAATTACCAACAATTCCTCCTGAACGACCAAAAATTCAAAGCAAATAACTGAAACGTACCCTCCAGAATCTCCTTGTATGTTGATACCGCATGTTATATTGGGCGGGGTACACTATCGGTGGGGATGGAATGTGAAAAATTGAATTGTATTCTTAACAACGGTACATAAGACACGTAAGTCAGTGTTACGATATTTGAAAATTTTCTATAGTATCGCCACCTATCACGTAATAAATAACTAGGCCTTCCCCCTCAGCTTCTTGGCCACTTTATCGTGGCTATCTTTCTACAAATTGAGTAGATGACAAGTTTCTACAAGTCAAAAAAATGATGCCACAAGAAATATGTTCTTTAGTATATCCTAAAGTTGTTCTTTAATACATCCTAAATTTTCCATTTACGTGATGTGTTATCGGACAGTTTACAAGTTTTTGACCCTACAATGGGCCTGTTTGAATGTAATTGGTAGAGGCCAATTCCACATTTACTTTTTGTTGCTAAACAATTAGGATTATTGACAAGATGCCAAACCTGTCAGTGTAATGATAAAAATCTCCACCACATGCACTCTTTGTTCGATCGCTGAAACCGCTTACAGAGTTTTTCGATGAGATAGAGAATGTTAGAAAACGAGAGACAAGTCAAGCAAACCCGAATGCTGATGAAACAGCGCGAAGTGGATTGACACACCTATAGAGGCGTTTCCTGCCACCAATCAGTCCCGTAAGGAAGTATATCTGGTGTTGGTAACAAACTGTTGAAGGAACATTTGTGCCTGTTTTTGTGGTAGGGGGCAATACTGTAGAAAATCTCCGAATATGTCATCGCTGCCTGGCAATATCGCTCTATGTTGATGTTTTATTTTGCAACGGTTATAATTTACTGTCTTATAACTCAATTTATTTATTAATTGATGGTTCGATGATAATCATATTGTTATAATTATGAACGAGGTATTTTATTTTAATATTTATTTATTTATATTACATATAGGTATTTATTTTAGACATAGTATGAAAAATAGACATGTAGTATGACAAACAATGTAATGTACCATAATTATGTATATGTATTTACAAACCCAAGTATTTATATCTCAATAAAATTTATCATAAATATAGCGTTTTGAATTATAAATTAAAGACATCAGAAAATTATTTTTATTGATTTTTGTTTTAATATGAACATGTGTTTGTTTGATGTGTATGCGCGTGTG
This sequence comes from Nixonia krombeini, assembly GCA_022817245.1. Classification (NCBI taxonomy): domain Eukaryota; kingdom Metazoa; phylum Arthropoda; class Insecta; order Hymenoptera; family Scelionidae; genus Nixonia; species Nixonia krombeini. The sequence continues at coordinate 8,945 of JABFPT010000005.1, read as the reverse complement.
TACATATATCATGCAGAATGTGAACAACATATCACTCATAATTTGATAACTGTAAACAGGTACATCCTTTACACTTCTCTCTACAAATCTATAAATATATAATTTGTCTGTAATGGTGCATGTCCTTCACCTGTCGGTTAGCTTGAGTAATCAGGATTTGGGTGAAAGGAAGGCACATGTAAATAAAATAAAGTACGATATGTTTGAAAATAAAAAGAAACTTTCTTTGGCATCTATCGATTAAGTAATAAAAGTAAAAATAATGATTTAAATTTACGGTTAGTATTATATCCTGCTATGTACAAAGATCAGCATTGCAGACGACTGAAAGATGTTATTATTACATATACTTTGGACTTTCACGAGAAATGCACGGTTAGTCTCAGAGTGAATTGCTGGCCAAGGACCAGCTATTTATTTTGACTGGACACACACACAAACACACACTTTTACAGTAGAAAAGAAGAATAAAAGGAAATTATGGTTTGCCACAAGTTCTAAGAAATGTATTAAATACAATAACTTACTCTTTTGTTTCAAAGGTATTTAAACAAAAAATTGATCAAGCTTGTAGAACTGCTGAAGAATTTATAAAGTTGTATTATGACAGTCTTGATAAAAGACGACATGTAAGTATTTTTCAGAGTTTACTATTATTATTATTTTATTTTATTTTATTATGGTGTCCTATAAATTTCTTTCTTCTTTCTAATATGAAATGAATAGACAATCAAAAAGAAACGTTTGGGACACCCTAATACAATTTACCTAATTTATGTACTGTTGACTTATAACATTAATTTACACATTAATAGAATTCTGCAACCCAAATAACGATATAAAAAATTAAAACAATGTTATAAACGTATTGTACAGACATTTATTGTAAAGGTTTTATTGTCATATCAAAATAAATGACATGGCATACAGTATATTACATTTCAGTTGTTTCTGATAATTATACACAATTTATCTTTGTAATTAATTGTAAACAATTTTCAGTTATATATGTATACTATAAAACAAACCTTTCGTGATAATAATAATAATATGTTAAAGTTCATGATTTAATATTACAGTTAATTTCAAAAATGTACTTGGATTCTGCAACGTTAATCTGGAATGGCAATGGAAAAGAAGGCAAAGATGCCATTCAACAATTCTGGATTGAGTTACCTTCCTCGGAACATGTGATTGTTGCTCTCGATGCCCAACCTATTTTTGGTTCTTTTCTTGTTTTCAAAATAATCTTTTTTCGGTTTCGATTTGAAAAACAATTTTATTTATGTCTATTAACAAATAATATGCATATTCATATATTGATAAGTGTAATGAAACTGTAATAATAAGTAAAATGAGTATACAAAATTTGCTTAAATTAGAAAATTGTATTTTATATGTGAATTAATAACTGTTTTAGGTCCAGCAGTATCAAACCAATTATCAGTATTAGTGAAAGTCAGTGGACAAGTTAAGTATCACCAAGATAAACCAGCAAAACCTTTTAATCAAAACTTTTTACTTACTGCCGTGGGTGATAAATGGAAAATCATTAGTGACTGTTTCAGAACACAGGAACCTCTTGAGTCCTGAAACTGACTTTCTAATTATATATATGTTAATTTTATAAGTATTTCTAATATAAACAAGGTTTCATATATATAATGTAGAAGTAGTCTTATACAGTATTGTAAAGAAACATTATTAAAATATATTATTATATATGCATTTATGAACGTTTGTAAAATACAGTTTTGTACAGGATGGTACAAAATTCATCATATTAACAATTATTTTGTAATAACAACGGGTAGGGATCTTTTTGAATTGTATTTACTGTGATCTTTGGAAATTACTTTCAAATAATTATGAAATATAATATAAACCAAGTTGTACTATGATAAATGATTTTTGTACTATCCTGTATAATTACGGCAATATTGAATATTGCATAAATCGTAAATTTAATATAAGTATCAAAATGAACATCTGATAAACCAAAAAAAAAATGACCGGTGGTCAAGAAATGTACCGTTATAAAGTTATTATTTTATTTACAGCTGAGCATAGGAACTTTTTTTTACATGTCAAAATCTATTTTAAATTCTTCAAGTTTATTGTGATTAATAAATTACGCTTACTTTTATAATATTTCTTAATGCCCGTATGGCAAATGGAATCCTTATGTATAATTGCAAAGTCTAAATATTAATATTTCTACAGTTTAGCATTTTGCTCACAGTAGCACAATCAATTTGGTAAAAATAATAATTTTGTGTAAGGATATCAGGATATGGTAAGTAAGGCTGATCGCCTAGTTCTTTGTAAGGCGCTATCCAGATTGGACTAGTGTCGTGTAGGTATGATAAAAAATACTGCTCTCTTTCACGTGTCATTTCTTTCACAACAAAATTGTCATTCCGAGAACTGTCAACTTATTTGATGAATATGGTGAATATGAACAAGGAATGGCTACTGTATGTGGAACACGCAAAGACATTTTAGAAATTGTAATGAGCGATATTGCAAAAGGAGTAATTTAGAATGGTGTTAAAAAAAAATGAAATTTTGAATGTTTGTAAGTATAGTGCGACACGTGCGACTTAAATGCATAAACAACTGACGTTGACTGAGAATTGTAAGTGAAGTGCAAATACGTAATTTTACACTATTATTGTAAACTACATAATAATGATCTCAAATTTGAAGCGACACAAACAATTTTTTAATGATATCAAAACAATAAAAAAATTACTTTTTATTTATGTTTTTATTCATGTCATACATTTTACCTTTCTGTTTAAAAATTAATTTTAATTAATATAAAGTAATGTGTATGTACCTGAATATGAATTTCATGAAACTATCTAAATCTCGCGCCACTCCTCACCAGTACATTATTATCGGAGTTCCATCTAAGGTGCCATCCAGGTGGCAGTCAGGTACTATTGTTTCTTATGGTACCTTCCATATCCTATTCCATCCCCTAACGTGCGTTATCCGTGATTTAATACTAGTAACTGTAAATCCTAAGTCTTTTATGTAAAAGTTACTGATAAAGCATCAGAAAACCTATATTATCTGTTTTATTGTAGCAGAGAGTTTGGAAATTGTCATTCTTCTACCTAATCTACCTTCAACATGGAATTTAGATTCAATATAAACAAGCTTCTACCAAAAAGGATCAATAAAATAACGCATACACTGATTCCTGAAGACTTTCATGGTGACAGACGAGAACTTTTGTAAGTAGGCAGTGATATTGAGATTTTCGTCTTGCTCTATTCCTTTGTCATCACTCTTCTGATGAATGCGCAATGAAAAACAAAAAATTGTAATTAGTCATTAATTGAAACATAGTGAGAATTTTCTCCTTTCCCAAAATTCATGTTAATTATTTATTCTTTATAGAACTACATTTGTTTCAATAGTAACACATATATTTATAACATCATGTAAAGGATAAATATATGTTATATGCAACACAATACAAATAATCTAAATACCAGGTGTTAATATTATGTTTCCAAAGATTTTCTATAAATTTTAATTTAATAATAATAATATATATAAGAATAGTTTTGTTTTATATGATAACTTTAAAAATAGGAACAACAACTACGTTGCCCTTACTACGTTATATTTGTTTATTTGACTATATTCTTTACAGCAGACATAACTGTTTCTATTTGATCAGTTTACATTAAAAGTGATTCAGTGTTAGAACATACAGGCAAACGGGAACATTCTCATTGCTTGTCACTATGCTTTTGTATTCTTTTACTTAGTATTTTTTAAAAGGGTTTTAAATATTAAAAATGCACATATCTTTTTTATTTTTCGTACTGCCAGTAGACGACTATATAATATTTATACATTTTTATCTTGACTAGTATGTTCTCTTTCATTACACTATGTATTG
>JABFPT010000004.1:129213-147590 GCA_022817245.1 Nixonia krombeini | reverse complement strand
CGAGAGGTGGGTAGGATATAGTCGCGCGCAGATAAGTGTGGCGCAGTGGACAGGTTTTTTTTTGCCAGCAGAAGACGGGGTACGAGATTCCTCCGGGTCTGGGGTTCAAGCGTGTGGCCTTCCCGACTTTGCCAAGCCCGGGTTCCGCCCCCCCCCCCCCCAAACTCAGATTGGTCTCTCAGAAGCACCTGTTGCACACACCTACCTGTTTCGCTCGCCAGTTCATTCGTTCGGCCGCTCGCTCCAACGCCGTGTCAGTGTTCAAGCGCTCGGTGTCTCGGCATCATCTCGTCGTACCTGCGACTCTTGCAACGGACACCACATATTCGTTGCGCGTCACATTACTACGACGATGCAGGCATTCGAAGGTACACGAGGAAACAACATGCGAACAGTGCTATGAATACAAACGGATTACAGTAAAGGATTTTTCATCAGTTGTGAATTCTTGTAGTTGCATTCAGATGGTTTTTACCTATGTGCGAGCCTGAGTGACGGTGGTGATGTACGTGAGACGGCCTTAAAGTTGCCGAGAGATTGGTGCCTCTTACGGTATGGAGGAGAGTAATCAGGATACCTGCTACAGTGGGGGAAGTGTCGCAGGGGCCGTCATCGGAACCTTTTTCACGACCATACTTCTACTCGCGGTCGCTGCTCTGCTCTACAAGCAGTGGCGTAGACACAAGGGTTAGTTTTGCTCACATTCTTTCCTCAAAATCAACAAATTTTCACAAAAATATGTCACTGATTTAAAAAATTGTATTGCATTATATTACACTGTAAATTACAATAACGTTATAAACATTGCAAAGTTATATTGACTACTTCAATTAAAAAAAATTTACAGAAGAATTGGTGTGCAGTAATGTATGCAGTAACTCAAAAGGAATGTTATTATATTCCTCAATTCTCGTTTATGAATCATGTTTTATTTGGTGTAATTAGTAACCTAACTATTTCCCAGTGCACGTCCCATTGCGAACCTCAATTCCGTATAATCTTATACGTACCTTTAACAGCAGCATCGATCGTAGGCGAACAATATACACGATAAACGATTTACATTCGTTGATAACAGAAGTCGCGTGGTGCAATATTTGTGGTCGACCCATTTTTTCATAAACTTTCAGCACGTACGTAATGACCAATACACATATTTGATATATATTATATATATATGTATGTGTAAATGTATATCTATGACATGTCCACAAGATGTAAAGCAACAACGTCGTTTCTTGATCTCACCTGTTGGACGACACGTACATATATGCATTTTTGACCTTGATTGGGTGACATGCATTCACTAATTGCGGTTGGCATAACATTTGTTAGAAATCCTGCACCAGAGGCGCTGCCAAGTACTGCGAAGAAACGCTAATGGAAATATTATTATGTTTGAGTGTCGCACTGTAATTATTGCACGGTTTTGTTTCATTATGTTATTGCTCATACTGATAATGGAATAGTCACGTATAGATTTGTGAAATATTTTTCAGAAACTCATTTAGCCGACTCATTTCGTACGATTTAGACTAATTTAACAATCACAAGGGAAAGTTACATTTTATCAAACTACGCACATTTACTCCAAAAGTTAAAAAGACAAGCGACAGTTATAATTATACCTACTTTATTATAGTCACGCTGATGAACACCATTACATTAGATTTTTTTACATTTCCCTCTATCGGGTGTTTGATAAATTTTCATAAGTTAATTTCAATTACTCGACTGACAGAATAAATATATCACTCTTATTTATTAGGAATGTTTTGTGCTTCGTGTATCATGTTTGAATTATGTTGTCTCCCATATTTACTTGTTTTCAAGCCAAAGGTAATTGATTTGAAAAAAAACTGGGAATAAAAGAAGTTAATTAAGTATTGATTTTTATGTACATGTAATGAAATGCTGCTTCTAAAGTTAGGTAGTTGATAAAGTTTATTTCTACTATACTATTGACCTTACATACTATTGATTACCAGCTAAACGAAAACTTATGTTGAATTTACGTTATTTATCGAGTAATCTTCAGTCAACTCGTAAGATAACTGAAATATCATTATGCTATTATTTGCATGAATATTAATAATTTTGAGTGATTTACCGCATCGATTAGTTAACGTATTGAATACTAAGAATTAATGAACAAAAATTACATACCAGTACTAAACTGCATTTTTATGACACTAATGTTAGATAATGTCAGTAGTACCTGTAACTACATATTACTATTATTACTATTTTTCGGAGACTAATATAAATAAAATCCGTGAGTAGTATAAATTTCTCAGAAGTCGCTGTGCAATGATTACGTAGAACATATACGGAGATAGACATATTTTGTACGTAACGGTAGCAGTATTTTATTGCACGGTGCATTGTTGTTGGGCTTATCTAAATTTTTTACGACGGTAACGATGAACAGCCATTTTTAGTTACTGTACTCACACATTATTTCCATGTAAAACTGTTTTTTGTAATATGGATGCTAACGACAATATAACATTTATGAGTTGTCATGACTTATCAATAATGTTTAGATTTTGGAGGTTCAAAAGGAGTGGGTAAGATTCCCCGCGCTGTCAGCTGTGTTCTCATTTGTAGATTCAGCAGTTTTGTTTTTTAATTAATTAACCGTTCAAGTGTCACGTGTTTTTGCCGTTTCCCAATTTAAAAGTACCAAGCGGTGCAATAGCGCTTCTATTATTCCGCACCTAAAATTACCAAGGAGCGCTATTAATTTTTTTTTTCACTTCAGTACATCATTGTAATAATGGTTGTTTACAATAACAGAAACATGAACACTTGAATACAGATGGTAATATTATATTAATTTTATCTTGATTCACCTAAGATTGAACGGTAACCGTAAAGTGACGCATCGACTGAAACCGAGCGTGCTGCGATTGTTGGCTTCGCCGCCTACTGAGCTCGCAGTAATCCGACACAACAAAAAGAGCGCAAAATCGCCGCTTGGAACTCAAACTATTAAATACATACATCATTTATTTTCGTTATAATTAAAAATACATCTATAATTTCTCTTCATTAATAAAAAATAAGGTTTTTACACTTTGTACATTTCTTTGTACATTTACTGTAACGAAATTATTTTCAAGTATAATTAAATTATTTTAATAAATTATAATGTTAGATATTCTAAAAATATCTACAAACAAGTGAAAACATACAATTTTTATTTGTATAATGAATTTGTGCAACGTAGTAAAAAACAATTGATTTTCCACGCTTGCAAAAACTTGCTCGTAGGAGGCATGTGTGTGACAAGCAGGACGCCTTTAATCAAACATATTTCTCTAACATTATTTAATTGCACTTTTTTATACCAAACTTATGAGTTTCTTCCTGGTCATTATTCACACTGTTTTATTATTCACTAATCCATTGCCTTAAACAATGAAATTAATGGCACTTGAAAAATTTATCATCATTGTTACGGAAGATTAATAAACGCTGCAGATTTTCCAGTTCCATTATACTTTTAACTTTTAAAATTTATTTTTTATTTTTTGTAGCCTATAACCAATTAAACTATGCAGATACCTATTCTTATTCCTTATCTAAGAAAAAGTATTACAGTGAATGGAATAAATTGTAACTAATATTATAAAACCAGTTCGAATAAATCATACGTTCGGGCAACGAAAATCGGTTCTTTGCTGGAAACACCATAAAAGAGGAAACGTCCGTGATGAAAAATGCGCCTCACGCTTTTTGCTGCCATTCGGTGTTCAAGATGCGCAGTACGAAACAGTTTACTCTTCGGCGCTTGGCAGAACCACTTAACGGCAAAAAAATGTCCAGTTTCGTTTAAGCGAGTGCGTCTGAGGCATACAACGCCAATGAATAGCACTCGCAGATATGAAACAGTCTGGCATTTGGTTTCTTTATAGAAAATCGATGTATCAAACGTATAAATAACTCCGTCATCGTCCGCCGGTAAACAGAAAAAAAACTAATTTCCTTTTCGTTCTTTATCGATCTAAAAATAGAGAACGCTATTTCAGCATTACGTAATGACAGTTTAGAACGAGATGACAAATTCGAAACGCAAGTTCGCACGTCCGATAGTCGAATAGAAGTTTTTCACCGAATTAAAAGACTTATGCAAGCGCGCGAAGTGGCAACTGCGCTTTTTAAAAATTATTTATTAATATATTTTCGTGGTTGGATACCGTTAATTGCTTTTACGGGAACTGGTTTCAAAACTTAAAACACTTAACACTCTCGCCAATCTTTCTTCTCACAAATGCGACGCAATTTTTAGTCGTCACTGTGTATACTACGTCGCAATTTCGTGCCTCTGGGATTGCTACGCGAGATCAAGACCTTCACGCGTGCATGTGTGGTCATCTCTTGATGCGCCAAACAAGATGCCGATTTCGATTCATATGGAAAATCAGAAAAATTATCGTCCATGTATAACCGACGGCAGAACACCTTGAAACAGAATTTCTGATAAAGATGACTCGATTCGATAATTTGTCAAAATTTCGATAAAATATCACACTCGCCTTTTTCTTCCTTTTTCACATTACAATATAAACAATTTTAATGAGTTTCTCAACACGATTTATACAAACTAATAAAGATACCAAATGATAAAGTAAATGTATACAACTAAATAAAATTTGGCATTTAAATAAATAATTTTACTCTTCAAGTGAAACTACTTTTGAATTCAAACTTTTGCATCTTTTTTTATTAAATTGACTAAGTTATGCATTATTAATGTTACGAGCACAAATCAATGGTACAGGTTATGTACAGGTTTAAAGCCTACTGTTTGATGAACGTTTAGATACGCAGTTATGCAGACATATGAGTGTACAAAGTGTTGTCGAAGACTCGATAATTGCTTAACTTGCTTCAACATTTGTTTTCGACATTTGTTAACATTACCGTAACCGCATGTACTTTCTGCGATTCGCATTATTCACACATTTCCTCCTAACGTTACAATACCTTTTGTCGCAGGTTGTTCCATTATTGGCGCTGTAATCTTACACATTGCCGCGGTTTCAGGGCGTAAGTGATCAGAATGCATAATATTTTCTAGATTGAAACTCGCAATGGTAAAATAGTAACGAAATTTTAGCAAAACTTTAGCTGTCAATTACTTGAGTGCACGAAATTTAAATTTTGTCAAGTTCATTTACAACGTATTTTTTCTTATTGTTTTATATACACATTTATTATTTTCCACATTGATGTTTAATTACTAATTCAGTAACTTCGACGTTCGTGAACATAGATGTTTCAACAATGTTTATTTTTATCTGTATGAAAACTTTCCGTCATTTTTATTGCACGAAAAATGACCTGAAATGAAATCGGATACGCACATTAGAGGTATGTACATGCATATAATAAACATGGAATATTTATATATTGCATGCTTCAAAAGTATTACTTAACCTATCAAAATTGTAATAAATTAAAAAATGTACATATACACAGTGTAATGATTTTGATTTGAGGACATATTATCTGATCTGAAAGACGTTGCTTTAAGCAATTTTTTTAATTCACGGTAAAAAGTTATCCGATTTAGCATCTGATCATTAAATAAGTATTTTCGCAAAAAACAGTGCCAAGTATACGCGGAATTAAGCGGATTCGTCACGTATGTATGAATTCCAATGCAATACTAATTCCACTGACGGAATTGTTACGAAAAAAAAATTTGTTTATGAAAGATTTTCTGAAGGTCAATTTCAGAGATTAAGACTAAACGTCATTTCTGTCTCTTATGAATACTACATTTACGTTATGAATACTATATTATGTAACATGTCGCTTTAATTTGAATGAGAATACAGAAGTATATTGTTCCCAAGTTTTGACCGATATATGTTATGACCTAAAACCATGCGAACCATTGTTTTTCTATGTTTACGCCGAGCATGACCAATTTCGGTATAATGTACACAAAAGAGAGAATCGTTGCGCGTTGTTTATACACGCACGAAAAGTATACGTTATATACACAAATGTTTTTTAAGCTCTGTCGGTATTGCAGTAAGGTTGAGTCAATAAAATTTGGTTCGAAAAATAAGTGTGAAATATATCATTATAATAATTCTTTTCGTTCTTATCATTATTATCGATTGCTTTACTAATAGATTTTGAAACGTTAATAGCAATTTGAAGTAATAGTTAAGTAATTGAGTGAGTAATCGGCGTCAATATCAAAGATGCGAAACACGATTCAAATTGCGTAATTCAATTTGCGAACGTGGACGACTTCTTCACACCTTTCTCGGACGAGAACGATCGTTTCCTGAATTTTCATAAAAATCATCCCACAAAAAACTTTGTTAAAGAAAGTTCCATGGCATTTCGCGCATACCGCCGCGCGAGCAAATAATAGTCTTTTCCTTCCGCGTTTCTCCCTCATTCTCTGCCCCTCCTTCTCCTCACGAAAATATGCGTCACTTTTATAAACATATTTGTTGACGTCCGCCGGTGTTGCTATACTTACCGCAATTATTGTGTCATCGTGCCATCAAATCCGTTCAAGAAGCTACAATAAGCAGTTGTTGGGCTTCGTAACGTACATGAATGTACATATTAAAGGCGTCAATGACAGCGATCGGCTTTTGAAGAGTCTTGCATTAAATTATTCATACGCAGTTGTACATGTTGTACATGTATGTACAATACAAATGTACATGAAACATATACAAATAAATTTAATAATTGTTTTTAAACTTGATAGATTTGTTACAATTAAATCCAATTTTACTTATATTTCACTATAAACATTAACGTAATATAAATATATTTACCAATATATTTCCGCTTTTAATTTTAATTACCATAAAATTCGAAAGCTACTATTTTGACCTATATTGGTTGAAAATTGCGTAATGAAAAATGTGGATACACATTAATTAAGACAACGTACGAACAATTAATAGTAGCATTATATGGACAAACAGAGAGAAAACATTCGAAAACCCGAGAACCAGTACATGCGCAATGTCCGCATGGTTTTCTGATCGCACTTGTGTTTCTAACGCAGGCCGTTATCGAGTACGAGAATTCACGTTTTGCCAGCATCTCTGCCTCACAGCGAAGCAGGAACGCATTGAATTCCTGTGGTCAACAGCGCGGCCTGGCGCACTGCGCTCATTTTCAGCGATTCGAGTCCCGCGAATTCTTGCAGCTCGTCAGCGATGCTTTACTTTCCTCCTAACGCGTTTCCGAAATTTAACGAACTTTCTTTCTAAACTACTGGAAACGATACGGTTAGAATTCGACTTATCGAATACGTTGTGCATGTCGAATCGGCAGTGTATCCGAGTGTTCGTCATAAAGCGTGAAATTTCACGTAACGCGTTTACATTATGTATAACAATTTAATTACGTTAACTCTTAAGTCTTATGCCTTAAATTTCGTGCACCTAGTTAGTAACCTACATAATTAATGATACAAAAACAAAAAATAGTCAGATTTCGGATCACAATTTAATATTGGTTTCCACTGGTAACGTACGGTTTATTTTTAGCGCTAGCAGTTATTTACCATTATCAGTACAAAAATAATAATGGCGAAGAATTCGTGCAGCAATTTAGGAAGTAATGCAATATGGATAACTTTTCTGTAGCCGAGCGTGCGAACACGTGTGTATACGTGTGACGATGTATACGGTATAATATATACGTGTTCGAGTTTGTGTATAGAAGGCTTTACACAAGCGAGCATACGGTAAACGGCCTGCAGACCCCGCGAAGGCCTTTAGAAAGTGCGGCTTCGGGCTCCTGCCAGGTCGTTGAGTCTGATACCACCGGAGGCATGGCATGCCGTTCCTGCGCCTGTGTAGAACTCCATCCATGCGTTTTCACACAAATAAACGGGAGCGTAGCGCGTCGTTTGCAGTACCGGTCTCCATTTAGAAATGATATTCCGCAATTTCATATCAATTTCGCAGCTTTTGCAAAAAAATGTTTTCCTTCCTCTCGCCCGACTTGTTATCATGTTTGAGTCACAAACACTACTGATGGTTCTCGACGTTTTTTAACACGTTCCCATTACCTAACCTCGATTTAACGCCGACGTGTTATATTGGCTTGAAATACTTTTCGGTTAGAATTCCACAGGTTTTCACGGAGCAGCTCCATAAAGCGAAGGAAATATGCGAGCCCTTGGTCACGAGCGCACTTAATTTCTTCATACGCTTATTTTGCGCAAACGTGACGAGTCGCATGTGGGCACACACTGCGCGCAAATTAATTCGCGTTTTCATCATCCTGCGCCCTTCTTCTATACGAAGAATTTTTTCTGGCCTCGGGCAAATTCTTAATAATTTCATTGGTTATGACGGTGATTATGGCCACGTTTTCTTATAACAATAAATAATAATATCAATAACGAAATAATTGTTAGACAAAGATATAACTTGTGGAAAACTAGAAGATACTATTTAGTAAAAAAAATGAAAAACAAATCTAATAATGCTGGTAATTTCGCGTGGTTTTTTTAGTAATTAAGTATAAAAATTTTAGCTGACAAAATGGATTAGTTTTGTACGTCTATGTATTTCATGAAAATGTGGTGTACTGCACTTTCCGCCATTGATTTATTACTTCTTTGTAATGCGGATTTTAACACGGTATAAATTTTGGTTCTGCTTCAGTAGCGACGAGTTTAACAAACCCAGCGGGGTGAAAGTGTTGCAGCATTGAAATCACTCTGGCCGGAGTAATTGAACGAACGAAATCTTCTCTCCCATCAGCCGCACCTGTGAATTTATTCAAGTGTGTGTGTTAACGTGAATGAGGAAGAGAGCGATGCGCGCATATGAAAACGTAAATCAAAATCGAGCAAGAAAAAGAGCACTTACCGACTCAAAATTTCAACGCTTTATAAACATCTGATAATCAAAATTTGATATTACATATTTTATGCTTTAGTTATATAACAGTAGTTTTTCATGGGTTTCATAAAGATTTAATTAAGTATGTTTAAGTGCGTACTTGATAAAAATGATATACTTTTTACTGGCGATTAATTGACAGTTTATAAATTTCACATAATTAAACGGAGCAACTTTGGTTTTATTAAAGTGACTACGCGTTACGCACATACTATAAACATGTTTATTATGGTATTGATTTAATGGTTAAATGATTCTACATTTTATTAAAAGCTGATTAAAGGAATCCTATTTTGTCGTATTTATCACATATATCTCATTTTGATTTTTATTAAATTAAAGAAAGCACATAAAATTTCTAAACAATGTTTACTTCTACATGATAAAAGAAAAATCAGTTAACAAGTTAATATATGTATGTGCATATCCATGCATTTATTGACAGATATACTTATTTATAAAAGAAGAGCGAGTAATAAAAATTGTTTTGCGTGTTACAAATTATTCAAAGAGTGAAAACATTCTAAAATATAACAAAGCAGTATAAAAAGTTATCAAAGGTTTGGAGATCAATAAAGCAATGTTTTATGTTTGTTTTCTCACTACTTAATACTTACACGACAAATGAACATTTCACACAATGAAACAGTAAATAATGATTTTTAACTTTTGAATTTCTTAATTATATTTCTTAGTCATTAGTCATAATGTGTGATTCAAAAAGTTAGTTAAAAAGTGAGCAATGTATATTTTTTCTACTTTGATTTTCTACTTCAGTAATTACTATTAAATTTGAATGCTATTTAAAAAACAATGCTACATTTTCAAGAATGGAAAAACTTAAATTTTTATTAATCTCACTATCTCTCATGAAAAATTATCTTTCACCATAATTATCATTGTAATTAATTACAAGAAATATAATGTGTTTATCACCGTTGTCACAACGCACGTGAGAAAACGGCATTTTTTGTTATTTATCATGAGATTTTAGAAAAATGATAAATCACGTAACGTAGAAGTGGAATAAAAGGTCATTCTGACGCAAAATTTCAAGAATGTTATTTTGTGACAACGATTACCATCGAGCACCAGTCTTGTTGATACGCATGGGTGTAATAGGCGTTGCGCAAGAGTGTAACCATCCTGGTAATTCATCAATACCTACAACGATAAAAGTTAATAAGATCATAATATTTGAGGAATTCGATAAGAGCTACCTTCATTATTCTATTTACTCGTTTTTATCAGCTAAGCCCCCTCGCGTAAGATCGGCCTGATTTCAGATATTCTTGAAAGTTGCAGAGATATGGCACTGCTGTGGATCGTGTTCGCGAGCCCGTTGCGTGCATATGGTACGTGACTGTTTGCTCGGCTGTGCTCGAACAGATTGTAAAATGGACTACGTACAACAACCGCTGTAGTCATACGAGCGACAATTTTCAGAATTGTAGACAATGGCAAGGTGTAACGCAACTTATAAACAACGTTTTCATTTAGTAACTAAACAAAGTTTATAAAAATTTGTAAAATATCCAAATTTTTCTAATAAAAATGTTTATAAAATTGCTGTCTGCGTAAAGAAAACATTGTACTTATCAGAACTTATTGTCTAATTAATTTATATAGCAGTATTTGATTGCAATAACTGAAGTATTTTGTTCAGAGATACGATCAATTTTGCAATTAGTAAAACTGACTGTATTTCCAAATGTGCTGAATTTTCATTCATGACTTTACATTAAAACTGTTACTATGTCTATAGTACATAAACAATGTTTATTTCATTGTTAATAGTGTATTATAGCATTTTAGTTTGTTATGGTGCACTTTATTTCATTTACGTTAATTTGACACAATTGGCAGTAGACAAAAAAATAATGTTTTGTATGAAAAACCTATGATGAAACAAAACAACTAGCAAAAACAGTTTCGAGAAGTCGCAAAGCTGCGAAATTTCCGCGTAAGGAAAATACTGTGTAGCGTAATTTCCGACAATTGTCTAAAGGTTTTAACGCGATTATTTTCAGTTAACTTTCCCAACCTTTCTCAATCATGTCGAAACATGCAAATGAGGCGGGATGACATTCCACGCATAGATACGAAATGGAATGTCGATAATTCTTAGCCTCCAGACCCCGCGTTTTATTATATGTATTTATACGCGTTTCATGCTTTATTTATCTTTATATAATCTCGCCATTGTGCGCATTTTTTACTTATATGTCGTACGTAAAAGTCGGGAAATATTGCTTAATGGTCGGTTTAATGTGAAATGACTTACTTTATTATTTTCCATACTTTTCATCAATTTGTTCGTGCTTTCCATTTGTGTATAAACAACAGCTTTATAATGAATGACACCAGTGATTAAATTCCTTTCATAACTATATTTATACCATGCTGTTACAGTGCTGTAACATTTGTTTTTTGGAATGAAAAAAGTTTCTTGCCTGAATATTTTATTATATACATTATGCACACCGTTATATACATGTGTAATAGTATTAGAAAAAGTGCTTGTAACAAAGTCTCAATTGTACTTTTATATTAATAATCTTTTTTTATATTACCATATTCTATTACCATATTTTTCGTATTATATTCTCCACACAAGAGCAGAGTGTAAGTGAAATATGGAGAAATAATGCATTATAATAATTTATAATGCTCGTAGCAAATGCCCTCAACAACCAGAAATAATTCCGGTATGCATATCCTTTGTAAATGCAACAACATGTATTGCCACTTTATTGCACGAGACAATGTATGAATTTCATTATAATGTTATAATTACTGCTTCCCTACAACAATAAATCAAAAATTATAATGACAGAAGTTAATGAAAGAGGCGAAAATAGAAAGTTTATAAAAAATAGGTGTTCAAATGTTAGGCGTACTAAGGTGTGGAGTTTCGGGAAAAGCAATTTCAATGTATAGTTTACTTCCATTAATAAAATGTTTTGTGACACGACATATTCACCACATCACATTACATTCAGATATAATGTGAATAGTATATAATAATTAATTACAAATATTGTAACGACTTTATAAAACTTACATTTGTCTTGGAAAGCAAATAATTAAATTTTCCTTATAATAAATAATTAGTAGTCATTAATCATGCATTACTTTTTACCAAGTTTCACATAATGAAATATCTATTGAATTATCTTCCATAGTATATAAAATATCTATAATTTTTGCATAGATTCGTTGCTAAATATAATTCATTGCATATGAAATCAAGCATTCAATACAGAGTGTGTATTTTGCTATGAAAATTGTCTTTTTGCAAATACATACAATGCAACTCATGACGTGTAGAACGAGTAGAAGAAAGCAGTGGAATAAACAAACTCGAGAAAACTTTATGAAATTTCATTGAGTTTCATAGAATTTATTTGGCATGAGCTTCTTGCGGACGCCACGCCTCACATTTCTGCATAATCACGACTGTTGTCATTCTCCTATTTCGTCACTTGACTACCTCTGATCTCTTACCACCAGTTTACCAAGACGCCGCACTCTCACATCGGATCGCGAGCTTAGGATCAATCTCGGTTACATGCTTGGCAGCATTCTGACATCTAGTCCAACTGGATCATTGAGCTATACTTTTTGGATTATTTGAGGAATTCCAAACAAATCTTACACTTTTTCTTCGCCACATGATCTATCTAATTTGATACTCTTGACGGACCAATTTTCTGAGATTAATTCATAGCTATTATATGAAACTGAAATACACGTCATACGTAGCATATTGAAAAGATCGTATCAATTGTACAGTCCTATTATTATAAAATAACTGTTAAACTATTATTTTATCATTAATGACCGCAACAGTTAATTACGATTATATTACTGAAAACGTGCTGACAGAAAATAAACTGAAATGAACTGAAAAAATTATTGAAATTGAAACATAAATTAATTACAAACATACTCTTTTTTTTAAATATAGAATTTCACAAGTACAAAAATATAATTATCTTTTGCCAGTGTAATAGTTAATTATTGATCTACCGCTCAGTATGTGTTAAAATTATTTTTTACGGTATAAGCGTTAATGTAAAGGCGAACTTTTGATACTAGTAAAGATTAATTAGTCACTGACAAAACCTATGACAAACATAATCTTCGACGGAGAAGACCTCGTGAAAAATGAGACGGTCAGTTCCACTTCATGTGTTAGGAACATTGCATCAACTTTGTCAGCACAATGACATAACAAGTGGGTGTGTTGAAATGTCGCGAACAACGTATAAGTACAAGAACAACGTAGTGTAAACAGTCCACGTAATTTGCGCAAGATGTGGCGCTTGCGTCGACCAGCCGCTTTTGAGACTCCACCTCACAGATGAATTCACGTCACGCGTTAGAATATCCGGTTCGTCTCAGAAACTGACCCAGACTCGGAAAAAAAACATTCCGATGCTATTCGCTACTCAGGGCTTATCTTTCGCAAAAGGAAACTATCTGCAACATAGAAAACGTTGACGTGTTGCCGCTTGCCATAAAAAGTTACGCTTGTCGCACATTTGCACGATGCGTAGTTTTGCTTTGGATGTATCCGAAGGTCTAAATTGCACGTACATTTAACATGTTTTATGTAAACACTGACTTTGCCAGGAATGGTAACAATTAAATACTGCAAATAGTGTATCAGTGCACGATCTGTGTTTTTGGATTACTTGTAATGAATCTTTTTGAAAAAGTATTACGTGTATACAATACGCTATATTTAAAGAAGATATGAATTGAATTTTGTTTGTTTACCAACGAATGTATCGGTGACAGTGCTAAGGTTCGAGTGTTTCAGTTTTACAGATATAAATACCTGTACCTTGAAAAAAAAGTTAACAGACTAGCTCCATATTTCGGAATTATAACCTATCAATGGACAATTTTACTTTGAGTCTTGTGCACATGAGTAAGTAATATATCTATTATATTTTTATATATGTGATGCTTGTCTCGTGCAAACATTTTTTTGTTTCAAATTGTTAACTTGTTCTTTACCCGCTAAAATACAAAGCAAAAATGTTTCATTTAAACCACATACAAATATAATGTGGCTGTACGAGTGTGGCTTTCGCGACATTCCCGCGCAGAGAAATGTGAAATATATTAACAATAATTTAAAGTCGAGGTGGTGGTGGAAATCACAACGCGCGGATTATGGCAAATGCGAATGAGAAGAATCAGAAGTTTGCAAGGAAGGATGTGAACTAGCTCACCTTGGCGCCGTGGTATGCGCTCATTGGCGTCTTTCGCACAGGCGTAGAACGCATTTATGCACACGGGATTATGTTTTGATCGTAAATCAAAAACGCAACCTGAAATGTCAACGATTGGATGAAATGTTATTTTTCTTGTGGTTCGGATGCGTGGCCTCTTCTTTCCCATCTTTTATTCTTCGCCGCGTAATGTCGAGATATAGTGAGAATTCCACACTGTCTCACCTTCCATTAGAAACGCACGACCTTGAAGGTGAATACACTAGCGTGGAAAGGAGGTAACTGCGGAACACTCTGCTCCATAACAATCGACGCGATCATGACAGGATAAGAGAACGAGTTCCATAAGTATGCAGCCGTTTTTACGTATTGTTCTACAAGATTCCTTTGAGGATCGTGTAAACGTATTTTTGTTTCTGAGCAAACGACTTCAATTTGTGTTTCAATGAGCTTTAAATAAATTAGACCGTTCAATCTGAAGTTGGACTTTATGATTTTTATAACAAGTTCTAACGTGACTTTACGTATGGATGTTTTTTTAAAGACCGATTTACGAAAATTCGTTTTCTCAATAAATGTATTTTGTTAAATCACTATTTTAATTTAGTTCCATTGCAGAATTTTTGTATAAAATATTACTTGATTTTTTAGTTATCAATTTTTACTATAATCTTTGTCCTTGTTTAACATTAGCTGGTAAACAATGATAGCAATATCATCCGAACAGTTTGAAAGTAATTAGTAGAAACAGTTTTTAAAAATACTCATTCACATAATATTTCTACATATTAAGAAAAGCATGTGAAATTTCAGTAGAAATAACTATTTGTAAATGCTGTGTATGACAAAAAAGTTATTTGTAAATTATCTTGAAACGTGCGAATTGTTAACTACGTTATGACCTTTATGATATAACGTTATTTGTTCTTGTTTAGTTGTTATTTGCATATAACACAATATCTATAATAAAGAATGCTGGAAAAGGGCAGTTTATTTTAACCCGGAGTGTAACGCATGATAACAAATCAGTGAAACGATTAAAGACACATAATGCTTACAAATGATACCTGTGATTTTTATGCCATTTTTCATTTATCTCACCTGATTCTGTAGCGTTGTTCATTACATACAAAATGTCATTACTTGCTTCTCCATATTACATAACGTCTTCAGGTACGAACGACTTGTAATTACGAATTACCAAAGTGTGTCACATTACTGTATGACGTAACACGAACAATGTTGGTTTGTGCAAATGAAAAATCGTCGGTCAAATTAGGACCGAATTATGCAGCAGTGTAGGTAGAAAAGTATACAGCGTTAAAACGGCGTTATATCAAATACAAATATACTTTTTATTTGCATTAGATTTGAATCATCAGATTAATTTTCATAAAATTTATGGTAAATATAGATCTCGCTTTTGTAAAATAGTTCTTTTTTGATATCAATGGTAGAAAATACTTTTGTACCCGTGTTATCGACATGTGTTTGAAAATCGTCAATCTTCGTAAATCATTTGAAATTATAGCTGACCTTTGACGTGAAATGCGAATACATTTTCCAATATTTGGAAGCGTTTCGAACTAGTCAGCTGTAAATGCGCTGCTGTGATATTTTTATCATCCTTTATCCAATAGTGGTAGATAAGGAAAAAGATACCTATCTTCCAAGCGCTACTTCAGTAATTACTCCAGAATTTAAAAAATTTGTAGTGTAAAGTTTTTCAGTACAAGTTCGCATTCTTGCTTAGAATCGTTACTTCTCTGAATATAAATTACGATACCTTCGCGATAATGGTTTTATCAAGGTACACGAAATCCCAATCGGAATTGTTTAATTATAATAAACATAATTCTAGCAAAATTTAATATTTTCTACAAAGCAATATTTTAATCTTAACATTATTTACAACAGATGGACATAATGGTGACAAAATGGTATCATTAAAAAGTACTTACGACATACGTTTCCAAATAAATGGTAAAGTTATTAGTGTATGTATATTCATGCTTTTTTCCAATATATTACAAAAAAATACAGAAAAATGCTTAACGCAAATGCCTACTGACATTTTAATGAATTTTTCGCCAATCTTGCAAAATTTCACTAGAAACGGTTTATTAATGAAAGGTTTATAGCTTGTAGACTCAAGAAATGTTTTAATCGTCGGTGGAAGAAATATGTGGCACTTCGTTACCTTTTACACCAGCTAAATTTGATCTCATCGTCTATACAGCTAGCACTTCCTTTTGCAATTTCGTATCAATTGTAAGTAACAATACATTTTAACAATGAGAGATGATTTATTCGCATACAAAAAACTTGTCTTACAGGTTACGCATTGTAATAGTGTGTATGCCAAGTAAGTAAAGAGGGATACGGTGATGCTACGTGTAGACACATATATAACAGGTCGTGCCTTTCAAAGAATGTATTTCCTTCCTGTCGATTCGTAGGCCAAACATGGCCTTGCAGGCATGTTGGCAGGTAGCTTCCTGTTACTGACAAATATGACTACTCAGTGGTATTTATTGCAATGTTCGAAAGGATTTCGAGCCGTTTCTCTTTTCTCACGCAAAATACTCTATTTGCATTTAAGAACAAAATACAAATGTATGGTAATTCGGCAGAACAATTTACAAGAGATGTATAAGACTTTCAGAAGAAAGACTGGTGGATGTCACTGTTTTTCATCAGTAAATGATAATTACAGAAATAATTGAACTAGTTGTTTAATATTGTTCCAATTATATCAATTCCAATTATTACTTGTTAAACTTGTGAAGAAATTAAGAAACGTTAATTTTGGAAAATGTATACTTACAATTGGAATAATATTATTTTTCATTAATTTATTTTTCTTTCAATGTATGATGGAAACTGAATAAACTTTGAATATCTTATTAAAGTTTAAACTATTTTAGTCAGTGAAATGATTCTTAGATTATGTACATTTCATGGAGCAGTATACAATAAATGTAAAAACCTTGATTCATCGTCCAACATTTCTCAGATAGTTCTAGCTATACTAAGTGATTCATTTGAATAATTATGTTTAAAACCATTCGCTGTTTCAAGAATTACAATTGACACGTTACAGTTGACCTGTGGTATCTTATGCTGACACACATGTCTTATTACCATGAACCATTTTGTCTAAAAAGGTAACAATGAGAGAAAAAATATTTCAAGGCCTTTGTACCTGTACTTTCTTCGAATTTCAAAGTTATTATTAGTATCACTCGTACATGCAATTACTCTGTCAATTGATGATTACATTTTATAAGATTATATAATGCTATATATATATACTACATTGTACAGATTATGTACATAAAAGTAATGCAATGCCTTACTAAAAGAGATTAGCATACTAAAAGATAAATTTTTAGTATCAAAACAGTGATTAATTATATCCTTTTATTCATAGGTAAACATCTTGTCCTGGTAACCGATCCAGAGATTGTGGAGGATGCATATGCATTTGACAATCCTTGTTTCAAGGATGCGACTCTCACAGTGGGCAGAAGTATCGAAAGACCTGTGTCACCATTATCCTCGACTCCGACGAAAGATACTACACGATGGTCAAGTCCTTGGTCAACATTGGGGCTGGCAACTGGAAATCGCAAAGACAAAAAACGAACTTTGGATGACTCTTGTCTTGGGGTAATTTCATCAAACATTCCTTCTAAGAAAACGAATACTTTTTTCATTTCTGCACGTGAATACATTGAATTGATGTGCCGGATAGAAAATACAAGTATTATAAATATTCTGTTTCCTTTTTTTCACATTTTCCACTGTATGATAATGTTATGGCAATTATAATGATTAATATATTTCAGTAATTTTTATTTTACTTTCTTATTGTCTAACGTAAACAAAAACTAATTAAATTTCAGTTGATCTCTATTATTTTTACTACACCAGTGTTCTGTTTGTCAATCAAGAGTAGAAACCTGGTAAATGTCTTAAAAATTGAAAGTGTGAAAGGAATCAGTTCTGCTGTCCATCATCTACAGATCTATGACGTCATTGGTCATACTGGATGTTGTTTTAATATTTTCTCTTATTTGTGGTTTTATTTGGTTCAAACAGTCTTGTTTCGAAACCCAATTACCATTCAATGATGAGTTCACTTGCTAAACCTGTTTTGAACAGTAGAAAATCAGTTCCTTATTTGACAATTAATGGAAAACACAAAACTTTTTGTGAG
>JABFPT010000004.1:97098-112537 GCA_022817245.1 Nixonia krombeini | reverse complement strand
TTTTTACTTAGTTAAACGTGGTGCTGACATTAATATGGGGAATAACAAAAAGAGAACACCATTGTATTATGCCGTAAAATCTGATCAATATGAACTTGTAAAAATTCTTCTTCAACACAAATGTGATCTCAATGTGGAAGGTAACAAATTAGCTTTCAAGTTATCCTTAAAACAGCAACCTTCTCGTTTCGCGAATATCTCAGATATATTACTACAACACGGATTTACATTCAACAGAGAAGATATTTTTGACAATACATTGTTGTCCACTCTTGCTGCACATGGCCATGATAAAGCTCTTGAAGAATTGTTAAAATTAGGTGCCAATGTTGAAACTACTGCCCCAATGCATGATGATCATTTCACTCTAATTCAACACGCCATTGTCGGTTTATCTCCTACTACCGTCAAAACGCTCATTAATTATGGAGCTAACATACACAAGAGAGATAAAGATGACCGGACTATCTTATTCCTTACTGTGCCAGATTGCAATAAGGGCATAATTGAAGAAATTCTCAAAGCT
This sequence comes from Nixonia krombeini, assembly GCA_022817245.1. Classification (NCBI taxonomy): domain Eukaryota; kingdom Metazoa; phylum Arthropoda; class Insecta; order Hymenoptera; family Scelionidae; genus Nixonia; species Nixonia krombeini. The sequence continues at coordinate 112,011 of JABFPT010000004.1, read as the reverse complement.
GGTAAACATAATAATCTTGTACAGTAGACTACACCACACTTTGTATTTAATTTTGAAACAGTTGTTCATTGTTATTTCCTAATTACAGGCGTTGATGTCAATGCGGTTGGTGATGGCGCTACTGTTCTTCACTACGCCGCCGCACATGATGAAGTATCTTTGGTAAAATTATTTCTTAAATATGGTGCAAATCCAAATTCGAGAACAAAGACAGGTGAAACACCTCTCCATTGCGCTGCTCGAAAAGGATTTGTGGGAGTAATTTCAACTCTTATAAAGTTTGGTGCCCATGTAAATGCAAGAATGGATAAAAACTTAACACCTCTTCATATTGCTCTTATGTATGGACACCGAAATGCCGCATTAAGATTGCTTAGCTGTGATGTAGATATTAATGCTCAAGATGACTATAAAAGAACACCACTTCACATCGCAATTTCGAAAAAATTATACTTATGTGTTAGACGTTTGTTATTACGCGATGCCAATACTTACGTGACAGATAACAAGGGACTTTCACCAGTTGACATGGCAATAATGATTTATGCGCAGGAGAAATTTTCCGGCGAAGTAATGGCAGACATATATCAATCATTGAACACAGCATTAGATAAGTTCATACTTCAATTTGATTATAAAAAATTTGCTTCGTTTAAAGATGGTGAACCATATTCTGACGAAGATTTAAGCACTGAACACAGCGATTGTGATAGTATATGCCAATGTAAAGAAGAAACTGATAACAGCTTCAAAATTGTTGAACTCTTTCTAAAAGACAAATGTGTGCAAAAAAATAGAAAAATTATTTTGCGAATGACGGATAAAGATTTAAAATTGTTAACATCATTTACAGACACTAAAGCAGAAGTGTCAAAAATGGCGCAAGAAGTATTATTAATGCGAAAGTATGAAATTGTAAAAGGAATTACATTATACGATATAATGAGAAAAAATTATAAAGAAGTTGCTGGATATTTAGATGGACAATTTGAGTCTAAAATTGCATCTTATAAATGCAAACTGACATATTATCGATGGTTAATAAAAAAACAAATTGATGCTGCCGAACTTTACAATTTGACTAAAATATCTGGATATCATATAAATAAATTATTTAATGTAAAACTACCTGACGTTGTAATCCGAGAACTTACAAGGTTTTTCACAAAAGATGATATGAATAACATTATTGAAGCAGTCGAGTTCTCGAATGAAGAAGACGAAGAAACAAATGATTTAAATGAATGACTTGACTATAAAAGAGTACAATGACATAAAGAGTTGATAAAAGGCTTATAATTTTCGTAACATATAAGAACAAAATATTTTTACACATATTGAATCATTGTGCAATCAAAATTAGATGTATACAGACTGAAAATAGTGTGTTCCGTTTTGTAGTTATATTTATATATGGTGTACTAGTAATGTTACTCCCCGTCATTTGTTGCCATTGCATAATTTGACAATAATTTTAATTATATTCCGAAATTTTTTAATTATATTACATGGTAATGCAATGTTTTTACACTATTTAATGTACAACTTTTTTACAAATAAAGTTACTGTGCCATATAAAGTGTGTAGCTGTGTTACAAAATGATGAAGAAATAACTATTTTTATGTAATAATTTAAAAAATCAAATTGTAAGTTTTTTATGTATATACGAAAGTCTTGCATTTTTGAATGTAAATAGTTTTTTCAGTAATTCATTTATTCTACTTAAATAATGTCAGCAACATTTATGAAATGTATAACGAACTTCTGTAAAAAAACCATATCAAAGTGTACAGATTTGTTATTTTTCAATTTGAAGTTAACATTTTATATAATTAGTATGTGTGTGTATTTATATTGTTCATACACAGAAATGAATCTTTTGTGTGATAATTTATATAACATACAATGTTACATTTAAAAACAGATATATTGTTCGTTTCACGTCATATTAAATGAATTATAGTTAAGATATATATATACCTTTTTCTTTATAAAAAAAGCAGATTCTGTGTATATGTAATATTACTTTATATTTTCTCTTTAACAACTTAAAAATGTTATTTTCTGTATACTTTTATTTCATGACTGATGCGTTTACGTACTTACAATATTTCAAGTATAAAGTATTATAGTCAGTCATAAACTGGAACGTACATAAGGGGTTAAATTTTCAAACTACAAAAACCACTAGTCATATATATCCATGCCTAGTACTGCATATATTAGCCCATACGTATTGTGCAGCTTTTTAATTTCCGTGTGAAGTGGTTAAACTCATTACAACGATTTATTCACGTAATAGCAAAACTCTGCCCGAATCGTAAACAATATACGAATACAATGTAAAATACGTAGACTGCTGGACAAGATGAAATTGTAATCTAGAAATTAATCTAAAATTCGATTTATGCTACAATCAATCCTATAACGCGGTACTCTTTTGACATTTTTTCAATATAACTCTGCACAAATTAACCTGGTTTCTGTGTTAAATATGAATTTCTTTTAGCACGGTACGAATTCATCATCTTATAGGAGAGTTAACTGTATTTCCTAATAGAAGTTTACATTTTCAGAATCAAAGTATTACGTTTTATTTGCTAAACGATTTTGAATAATTTCCGTACATTACTAAATAGATTGAAATGAAAGAGCGAAAAATATGAAACGTGGCAAAAAGTATTGATTTTGTGGTTATATTTTCAGGATGCAGGAATTAAATAAATTGCATTTCACGTATAATAAATAATTTGTTATTACTACGTAAAAACAAGCGTATGGAGTGTATGTTCAATAATTTTTCATTAACGTACCAGTTACTCTTCTAAAATTTCGCTAATCATTCAAATCGAGGTCTGCATCACAATGTATTTTCCAGCTTGCTCGTAGTCAAATATCGGCGCCTCGAGAGTTCGGGAGGGGTTGCAGCGGTGTCGGACAGCGCCACCTGGGCGTTCAGTGGCCGGCCACCCTCCAGAGGTCCATGTTACGCGCCGATACGGACATCACAGTGCTCGCGGCTGCTCAACCTGCTCTCATTTCAGTGCTTTGTGCCTTAACAATAAAAAGTGTACGTCGGCGAATGGCCTGAGAGTGTAAATCGAGTACAAGGTAAATCGCACAAGTCGCACAGCACGCTTCCGTTAACCTGCATGAAATGGCATCAGCGATATTCACGGCGCGATGTATTTTCCCGTTACGCCGAGGGATACATAAACGTGTTGGATCGATTCCCTTTCTTGAGTTGCGAGGGGAAACGCTGCGCCAGTGAAAAGAGATAAAACTGTTTTCGTCACATCTCCTGTCCTTGGTATACCGAATTAATCCGTCATACGCGATTGTCGAAATCCGCTCGGTTGCTCTATTACAGTGCTGTTCATTCGCAGTGCAGATGTAGTCGGGATCCCCCAGCGAGAAGGGTTGGGAACCTTGTGAAACGTGAATCATGTGACGTGTCTACTTTTCAGCCTGCCATTCCGAAAGAACAGTTCTTGTTCGTTCACAAATACCGTTTTCACAAATTCAAACCGCCCTTAGATTTCAGAGTTAGCTTCGTCTTTCTTCTTTCCCGATAATTCTCTTTCTTCATCTCTCTGTCTCTCTCTCTCTCCCTCTCTCTTTCTTTCTTGCTCGCTCGCTCGCTCGTTCGTCCGTTCGTTCGCACATCGCGTCTCTCTTCTTCACGTAGCCTCATCGACTTCCTTATTTCGCAGTCGGCTCACCGCGTGGCGAAACAAGAATGGCGACCAAGTGCAAGCAAAACTGTCCAGAATACGCGTCTCGCACGGCCGAGTGAAATTTCATTTCGGCGAGAAAGCAGCTCTACAGCAGTGGATAACATCGCGCGTGCTTAAAAGCACAGAATTATATTTGCACGCGAAACGAATGAACCATCGACGTCGAGTGCTCTCCGCGATTCACAAGTGAGTACTTCCTCCCTTGTATATATGTAAAAGAAGTGCAGAATTCCCAATACTTTTTTGCATGTTGTTATCTTGTATTTTCACTCTTTCACAAGTTGCATGTTCTCATTACTCCTCGTTTCAGCATAATTGTTAGTGTCCGAATAAAACAGGGGAAGAGGGAGTTTATCACGATTTTTTATTCTCAGCCATGTCTTTTCAAATCTGGTAGAAATGAACGACAATTATGATCTCTCGGGCGTTTTGTAAATTCACAGCGAACGCATTCAATGATACGCTGGTTAATAATATTAGTGTAAACAGTTATACAGCCATGGCTTTGCTTAGCCAGCTTGTCAGTGAGTGGAATCAGTAGTGAAATCTGGATTGGTCAGACGATGCATTTAGTTCTGTGTGTACTGGCAAGATTCTCATGCGCCTAAATATTTTATTGCGATTCAGTGGATATCCGCCGTTATTGCACATTCTTTCATCACTACACAGTATCAGTTTTATGAAGAACGTAACGTTTAAGAATTTAATCTAAGAATTACATAATTGAAAATTATTTACAACTGAATCCAATTTCTTCAGAATATGCAAAGTGGAAGGACATGATACAGGTTTTAGGGTAAAATAATTAAATAATGATTGACTTTAATTTGGAAGAAATTGTTTAATTAATTAAGGTGAGAGATTACAGGGCGAACGACATCGGGTAATTTTCGTCGACTGAACATACCAGTGAGAAATTTTATCTTCCAACATTACCGTTTCTATCACTACTCCGAAGTAAAGACATATAAAAACTTTGCAACAGTTTACTATAGAAATATATGATGCACGTAGTACATCATTTACATTTGCAAAAGTACATTTACAGTTGCATTATCACTAATGAATAATATCAGTAGTAAATACTGTTATGTTAATTTCTATGTGAATTAACTGTAGAAATGTTGTATTTGGACGTATCCAAAGTCATGTGTGATCATACGCGTTTAATTTGCGCCGTCTACAATATAATCACGTGTTACAACATCTCATAAATTGTGGCTGTACAATGCCACCTGCTTAAGTTTAATCATCTCCGCTCAATTCACCATTAACTTTCTTCATGAACATTTACAACCAGAACATCATGCATGCTCCTCCGTTTCGTAATTTTTAACAAATTTACCATCATATATGTAGTCAATTGTTATTGCTCGTTTTTGCTTTTTAACTCGTATCACATAATGGTTTGCATATAGGAACTTTGGCGATTCCTAATTTGATCACACGTTACAGGCAATTTATTATTTTTTCTTTATGGAATCGTTTTTACAAATGGCATGACTAAATAACATGATAGCTTGTGTGTTAATCTTTTGTAAGTTTATGGTACATTGCTGTAAAGATAAATACACAGTTTCGAGTAACTTAATATGCCAGTGTAGCGACTGCGCCACTGGTACATCTGAGACGTTTATTTCATTGCAGCAATTTCAGCGCAGTTAGTTGATTAAATTATTGTAATAATATCATGTAAAAATAGAGAACAGTAGGTTAATATTCTTAGCTAAATATTTGGCAACTGTCTATGCTGCTTCTTTAAATTTAATTAACAATTTGCCCACCGTACACTGTTTGTGTTGCTAAATGGGGTAATTACATTGAGACAAACTGATTCCGTTAAAAATATAGAAAAACATTAGTTAAGAAATAACTCAGTTAATTTTTGTGAATAGTTTAGTTAGAATAATTGTGAATTTCATACGCACCGTATAATTGGTGAATTCAGGTTGATTTATCTAGAAGTTTTAGTTGTGCTGTGAATCAACGTCATTTTCAGAAACTTTGTGCCATTCTGACGTTTTTCAGTGAAAGGCGTTGAAAAACAGCACAACTGACTATGATAACCCACATATCACCATATGCAATATACAAGTATATGCCTGTGTTCACTAAAATTGACCAAAGCAGTCAGCGGATTTAACCAAACTGTTTCAATAAGGCATTGCATTTATAAATAATACACATGTTTAACTGCATTCTCAATTATTGTTAGTGAACAATAACAATGTTGTCTTGTTTTGAAATGTTTGCAAAATGGGAGAACGAGCAGAGGAGCAACAGTAGGTCGTTTTCTTTGACACTCTTGACGCGACCTGCTACAGCAACTCACTACTTGCCCTCAATTTTACATAAACGTTTGTTATCATAACTTTGTTTGTTGACAAGCATGCTCTATGTTATGCCGCAATAGATTTACTTCACTCCGGTAATGCCATCATTCACATTTTGGGTCGGACTGAGATTTTATTTGCTTACTGACTCCTCAAAGAGGCCAGTTTTATCCCTGGAGTGACTGTGCATTAATGCGAGCCAGACTCATTTTTAAAAATATACCATGTTTTTTGACTTAATTCTGTAATAAAAAATTATTATGTTAAAGGATATGCATAAAAGCATTTAGTTTTTATTTTAACTTGATTTTTGTATTTTTTACCATTATCTTCTTCGTTTGTTAATAAAAATATACCTTGTTAATTTTATTTAATTTTATTTAAAATCTACGACAACTTTTCCAAAGTTAATTTTTTCTTCAATCTTTGTTAAATTCTTAAATCTGCATGATTTAAAGTCACACTATTATTACTCAAGTCCATACGGAGTTCGCGTTTTTTTATATCACCCAATATTTCCAAAGTAGATTGTTTAATTGTATTATGTTTTATAGCTGTATTTAAAAATGTTAAATCATTATAACGCATTGCAAAGAAATATTAAATTATTAGATATGTATTAGTCATGTACTTCAAATATTCAGAACATTACTAAACACATAGATTAGAATTTGTAATAGAACAGATTCTTACATGTTTCCCTTTTTAGTAACCATTGATAATGTAAGTAACATTATGTAGTCCGTTATAAGTTGTTTTCAAATGTTATTTATTCTAAAAGAATTGTTTTTCCTGAAACAATAAAAAGACTGAATGTATGTAGCTGAAACAGTTGACCTCTTATTGAGCAAATATAAATTGTTTGGGTTAAAATGAACGTGAAGAGCGTTATGAAGTTAAGAACAAAATAGAATTTGAAAGTTGGAGCTGAGGCAGTGTTTTCGACGAAGGAATAGAAATGTACACTATTTATCCCTTTTTCAATTTCTTTGTATCCCTTATTCTTCCAGTGGGATTCCAAAGAAGTTCAATATTTTCCTTTTGAAATGTTGCTTGGGGAAATATGTAAATGCCATACGAGTTTTGCTTACCAGGAATAAATATGTTCTATATTGAAACAGAAGTTGTGGTGAGGAAAGAAATTGGTTAAAAACTTTCTAATTAATAAGAAAGATAATCAGTGACTTTTTCTTGAAATTTCTCGTAACTGAAATGGGCGTATATACATTTGTACATACTGCAACTTATTGATTTTTGTAGAATAAGATTGTGCGATAATAGTAAATATTTCCACAGATTTTCCAAAGATTTGAAAGCAAGGAGTCTACTCTTTTTATTCTATCCATCTTCTATTAACAATCAATAAAAATGTTGTTTTATAAATTACGCTATTTTTCCTTCATTCGTGTCCAACATTTATTCCAAATTCACACTTTTGATTGGAAACATTGAGGATGAAACATCTGATGCAAATCCATGTTTTTGAATGTTGTTATTACTCAATATTCATGAGATAATATTATAGAAAAATCACTGGATGACGTTAAATTCATTAATACGAAAAAGCACGTTCTGCAATTATGCAACCGTCGAGGGCAATTATCAAAGCAGAAATTCTCTTATACTTCCCAACACCGACTATTAAAAAAGCATCAATTCCGTCAGCGACAATTAGCACAGTGACATAAATATCATTATTGATTTCGTAACCAAAGCTCGCTAACGGCAATGCCGAATGTCACACTGAGCTCGCGTCTGCATCGACGAATAATTGTGATCATCTTCCTAACCGCGCAACTGGCTCGGAAGCGCGTAAAATAATAAATTTATGGTGTACTGTTTATCTGTGTCGCCGGCAATTGCTATGTATCCGTGTCACACTTTCAGAATCGCTTGGCAATACCTCGCTTGTTGGTGATATGGATTAGTCACGACATGTTTCCGGAAGAACCCCAATTTCAGCGCGTTAGCTGACTGTCCCTCCACGTTCGATGAATCATACATCCTCTGTACGCAACTACGCGCAAGAGAATGGTGTGCCTTCCTGCACACCATCGCCAGACGCGGCTGAAATTTCAAACGCGCAAAGTAAAGAATCGGATCACCATTATTTACATGTCTTTTCACAGCTGGCGTGCAAATGAAACTTTTATACTTGGGCATGAAAACTTGCGCGAAAGAGTAACAAAGATCCAGATTAACATACGGATTTAACTGCTGTCTAGATATAATTCATTTTTCACCATTTTCATTTATTTCCCAACTCTGTCTTATTTTCACACATATTTCGTGGGCCAAAGGCAATTAAGAGTGCATTTTTCTGGGCTGGCTTATTAAAGGTGATCCAGAATCATTGCAAATTCACACTTGAAAAAAAGGAAGGAACGCGATGTTGGCTCACCTGTGGTGATAAGCAGTGGAAGACAGCAAGTTGGAATTGGGTCAAGATGAAGTGTAAACCCTCGTTTGTTTAACAGGAGGCATGAAATAAACCACATGCTTCTGTTTCTAGACCACAAGATTTTGCAGAAAAGGAACATTCTCCCTGAAGTAGTTTCATAACCGATGCACCGTTAGGGGGAATGTTATATCCGAGTTCGATAAAAGAAGACGTAAAAGTGAAAAATGACACCCCACTGAAAAGATACGTACCACACAGTATGCTGCATACGGATCCTAGAATGCAAACATTTATATATCTATGAGGAGGACAAAAAACGGCATGTTATTTTATGAATATGGAAACAGATAAATCTATCATTTTATATTTCACGTTTACAGGGTCCTCGTGCGAATGGAATTGATTATATATTATACATTAAAACAGTCTTTTAAAAGTCAAAGTGTTGATAAGTAAAAAACGGCATATGAGAAATAATGAGTATTTTTGCATAAGTTGCAAGAATATATATTTGCAGTTTCTATTTATCTTAAGCAATGGCGATATTTAAATAAAAATTACTTATTTGATGGATATGTATGTATGGATATATATGTAATTTAAATATACTTCCCTTCAAGATGTATTAGTGTGAGCTAACTAAAATGTACGTTTCTTGTGGTACGCTTTTAATAGAACGATTTTGTTGAATCAACATGTGCCGGCACTTTTGTGTGCCATAATTATGCTCTGTAATTAACTCTGTATCTTTGTTTCCACCTGTGTCCTGCAATATCTTTCTTCTTTCGAATAATTTATTTTACTAATTAAACAAACATTTACATTCATTTACCCAAAATTACTATCATTTGTTTAATATTCCCTTACCCGGTGTATTTTATTAGATTTTCACTCTCTGTAACATTGTGTGACTAAAGTACCAATCAGTAAACCAGCCTATACAACTTAATTGTAATTAATGTTGAACAGTGTCGTCAACGTTAATTAGAAGGTTGCATAAAATAATGGAGAAAGCTGAAATTCAAAGCATCTCAAAAGCATCTGTTTAAGTGTGGAGTAAACCGCCTACACTTCAAAGATCCTATTGATTTAGTATACAGGGGAAATAGTTTGATCTTCACTGATTAACAACTCTAGTCAGTTGCACGCTGCATATCTTGCAATCGATAACAGTACATATAAGAACAAACATAATACCTCTTGCCAGAGATTACAAGACAGTCTCTCGCTTGAGAACCTTTCATGTGCACATTCAATATTCAAAAACTTATTTTATTTGAATACAAATTTTTTTACAGTAATCAATAATTGTATAAGAACTCGTTTCGAATCCATAAACAAGTTCAGTTTCGAAATTTATTATGACTTATAATGATTGCTCAATATTAAATGAATTATTTGTTCTGCAAAATATGAAAATGATTTGAATGTTTAATTCAGAAAATTTTTCTCAAAATTTGTTTCAGAAAATGATTAAGTATCGTTGAGTTAAGTTAATAATTGATGAGATATAGGATAGTATAATAAAATTAGACATTATGTAATATTAAGAAACGAAAACGCCAGTGAGTTGAAGTAGGAAATCAGTTTAAAATGAGATGATGGCGGACAATGGAGTCGCGAGGTAATGGAATTTTAATAGAAGAGTGAGAGAATGAAGCATTATGTAGAGTACAACCAATAGAATCTGATGCACAACTATCATGGATACTGGGCAGTAAATAAAATTCAGCGCGGCGCGATACGGTCATTTCAAGTAGAAAATAACAGCATTAATAAAGCATTGATATAGGTATGAGATAATTGTAACGAGGTAATACTCAATTATTTTTATTTATCAGAGTACTACTTCATATATACATTGAAACAAGATATGACTAAGGCAAACACCAAGACGCCTGATGATTGCTGAGTAAGCCTAAGTCGGTAGCCCTATATCGCAGGACCAATGCTAGCTTGATTGAGGTAGGGCCCTTAACCCTTTCGCTGCTATGGGTGTGTTAACTTGTCCAGTATTTGTGCTGTTCTCGAACACTATAGAGGTACATACATGTTCGCTGAACTGGGCTCTGTTAGTACTATAAACGTATTTACATGTCTTGTGTACTTGTTTGCTTCTAGTATTATTTAAAATATATTTAACATTGAGGTATATTGAAGACATTATAAAGTATTTAACATGGAAAGAGTTGCTTATGTTGCTTCAATCAGAAATATGACGCATTTATTCCTGCTGTGTATTAAGGTATTATTCAATATTCGTTTGTCCTCTTAACTTATTTTGTCAGGTAGAATTATTATCTGTTCCTACTAACATAATTCCATAAAACATTTCAATACTGCATCAAATCTGATAGGGTACTGAATATATATATGCATACCTTAAATAATATTACCTTATTAAGTCCACAATGAGATCGCAGTTATCAGGCAACTCAATCAATGCCTTTTTAATTTAGGGGTCTCTATTTAGTTTTTCACATACCGTTAAAAAAATTGTACTTATCCGACGTCTACAAACTCTATACTAACTGCTACTAACTCTGCTCTAACGCAGTAACTTTTATTTAGTTAGATTGCTATTGCTGTGTAGGGTTGGACAAGTGTCACATTTGATTTTTTAAGGTAATAAGATTGTTCTATTTTTCATTAGAGTTACCTAACTGAGAAATGATACAAGACATTTCATGGTTGTGGTGCGGGCTTGATCAAGTAATATTACTTTAGGTACTCATTAAATCAAAGTAAGGTTCTTATTCCTATACTGGTCAGAAAAGTAACATTATTAATTGTATTACCCAGTTAAAAAAGAACTCAATGCTCGTCTTTTTCGACTCAAGATCAGATAGATTTGTGCTTATGAAAAATTAAGTAGTACAGAGTATGACATTTAAGAAAGAATTCAGTATGAGCGAAAACGTAGCAGACTGAATGGTGCATTAGAGAAATGAAGTATTATAATAACGGAAACAGAATGGAAGGGTAAAATGGATTTGGATATCGATGTGTAATGGAGAGAGATCGGATCGTTAGCTTGGCTTGTGCAGAGCGGAATACTAAGGCAGATTAGAACGCTGGCATGAGTACCGTCATGTGGACAAAACTGATTAGTGGACAGGGTAGAATATTGAAGGCATAGGATCGTGAACGAAAATGAAATAGTAAAGCAGAATGCGATACCAAGCGGGACGTGACGGTAGAAAAGAATGGTATAGCGAGTCAGAATGGGGTATCGGGAATAGAAAAGGATAATGGGAGTGGGGCAAAATAATATATTGAGGTAGAATAGGATAGTGAGGTGTACCAGGATGTTAACGTAGAGTCAGATGATATAGCGGTATGAGATCCTGAAGTCGAGTAGGATATCGCGAGCAAGATGGTATATCTGAGACAGAATGGGACAGCGGTGATAAACGAGAAAGAAGGAGACAAGGGATGGTGATGAGGAGTTAGGAATGATATTAATAGGGAGGGGGGGGCAAGTAAGAAGAGTAAGAAATGGATCAATGAAGTACTATCGTGAAATCACACATACACTCCTGAGAATTCAATGAACGAAAGTACCTTTATACAGGTGATAAAATATCCTAAGTTATTCTGTTTAAAAAATTGTACATGCTCCTTTTTAATTTCAACGTATATTCTGAAATATACTTTGAGTTATTAAAAAGAATTTTTTAATTCAAATTACTTAGAAAGCAAGTACACTTTTTTATGAACTATTGTGAAATTCTTTACTTAAAAAGAATTGTGCACGTATGTGCATAAATCTAATAATGGTACCTTTTCAGTATTATTGTTAAAACTATTTTTAGCTACTTGCTCGTTATTTTAATTCATTCGCCTGTAATACTCTAACAGTTTATCCTTTTAAATGTTAGAGGAACATAAAAAAAATCGAAGTAAATTCAAATTACAAAGTCCAGTTCTTGATTATTGGTCAGTAAAAGGAAGCAAAGTTTAGCTTCGTTGTAAAGACACTCCACTGTGTACTTTAACATGGATTAAATGAACACTGTAATGAAATTGTACCCTACGCCCCCATAATATAGTAAGGTGTTTCCCTTTATACAACTTTTCGCTAATTGCTACATTAAAATATTTCTGAAAAAAAACTAATTACTTTAATTTACGCTACACTGTGTTAAAACAAAAGACGAATTACTCGTTTAATCTATAAAATATACATGTAATTTAATTCACTAAGAAGAGATCGCAATTGAAGTGAGAGACACTTTCATGCACAGACAGAAGGAATTTATAAAATTAAAATTACATTTATAGATCATAATTTAACTATATTTAGTTATATTTAATTACATTTATACATAATAAATTTTACATTATAATCACTTTCCCTCTATTTTTCACATATGTTAACCAAATTATTCGGGAAACGTAACCGAAGAAAGATTCTGTTTCTAGGAGGTAAGAGAAATACCAAGTAGAAATGTGAAACAGCTATAATTAAAAAGTTCATTCCGAAAGTGAAGGATTTTGGAATGATGCAGTAATGAAAAGAGCACGGCGTAATCACAGAATGCGTACTGAATTACCGCGTTTAATTCCTCCAATATTCGCAGTCGAAATTATCGCGTGTACACGACTTTAATGTACCTAATATTTGCGTTTCAACATTTTCTCATTATGCTTCACCGTGAAAAAAGTGAATGGTACACTGCAGATGCACGGGATAGGGAATGAGAAATAAGATTTTTAATGACTTCGTTCTGTCAGAAGGTTTAAGCAGACTTACTGAAACACTTTGTTTAATGAGAACAAAAAAAAGCATAAAGTAAATGAACAGTTGAACGTTCAGATTCTGAATAATGATATCAAATGTACCGATGGTTTTCCAACCATTGAAATTCGATATGGATCCAATTCAAGTAATGCATTAAAAAGTTAACTTTACTTATTAAGTATAACTTTCTTAAGTAGTGCTAAACAATAAAACTTCAATGCTCAAAAAATCATTTTTGTAAATAATATGTAAATGTTATCTTTAACAAAATGTCCGATTGAAATATTTGAGTATGTTATGTATTTAGTAATTTAACCTGCAAATTATTTTTGTCTGACACTGTACAAGCTTCCCCTCAGTCTGCATTTTTTCACGTTCAACGACCTCAAGTATTTCTTCGAAATTTGAATCAATAAACATCAGTCGACTATTTCATGCGTAACAACGTCAAGGATAGTTTACGAGCTGATAATGCAGTGGTAATTACTGACATGCTCTCCTGTACCGTCTTCCTGTAATTAAGTCAAGTCCAAAACTCTGCAGGGAAAAATACCTCTTTATGTGCAAACGCGTCCGCAGCTTGCAAGAATCTCCTAAGCCTTGTAACCACGTAATGTAAACAAGGGTAGTGAGTTTAGTTCTAAGCATCGAGTTGCGAAGGAATTAAAAGAGTTTTTGTTCCTTGTTTTACGCGTTGAATGATACCACGATTCCATCAAACGTTGAGGAAGACAAATTAAGTAATGTTTTCTTTAAAGCATCCTCACTATCTTATACTTGGCATTGAATCAAAGTTTTAGATTTCATTTATTCACAATACACATTTTCCATTTTTTTATTCCTGAAAACACATTAAGCAAAGATTAATTACCACAAAATGCAGATTATCGAACTGAAGTTTAATGCAGCTGAATATCTATAATGCTATGTTGCCAACAGCGACAGTATAATTAAATGCATGTATGAAAAGAAAATATACTTCAGTTTCTGATCTACAAGGTGTTTTGTTTGCTCAGTATAGTTTGTTTTTTAAAACTATTTTTTTTCTTTACACATACTTCACATTGGCTTTGCCACATTAACAAAATAAAAAAATTATTGAATAATGTTTTCATACATACCTGCAGTTATAATGCAGAGGTATTTGAAAATTCTAATGAATTTATTCACAGCATTTTTAAATTATCAATGAAATTACTGCCTAAGGACTGATATTTATACCTCAAAATAATTTTAAAATACAGAACATTCACCGTCCAATAAAACTTCAGAAAAAACGTTTTAAATTCCTCTGCGGCGTATTAAAATGGGAACATAAATGGTTGCTACACACGGTATACCAGTTGACTGCGCACTTCGTATTAACAATGGTGCGGTGATGAGAAAAGCAGCCACCACTTGTGGTCAACTTGAAACAACGGATGTAGTTTTTTATTTGGGTTATTATTAACGTTATATTGTCAACTGCAGACTGTACGAAATTTCATGTAACTCTTGTTTTGCACGTAGTTTCCACTATGATAATTTTTCATCATAAACAGTCCAATACTGAGCGTGTTCTTTTGAACAGATAAGAGTCTGACACAAGATTAGTTTTTATATTTATTTTTTTGGATACAACAGTGTTCAATACATCAAAATAGAATAGCGGTAAAAAACAATTTTTTAATAAATTGACTTATATGTTTGTGGTAAAT
>JABFPT010000004.1:57762-92551 GCA_022817245.1 Nixonia krombeini | reverse complement strand
CGGTTTTTTTTTCAGAAAAAAATTACGGCTCTTTGTTGTATTAATCTATTTTTATTAACTCCCACTAAACGTGAATCGGTATGCCAATGCCTGCTGTACACCTGACAAAAAGTGTGGTGGGACATTGGAACAGAATACGTTGTGATATTTTTTACATTTTTTTTCACTTTCCTCACATCGTGATTTTTTCCCGAGACACATGGTAATTCAATTAGTATTATCGGATCAAAACCGCGATTTACATAATTTTTCGAAAACTTTTAAGCCACAAATCTATAATAACATGTAGTATAAAAGTGAAGCATAAGAAATTATTCTACTTTGATTACAAATAACAAATAAAGAATAGAAACTTTCAATTCCAATATATCAAAATACATATTTTTATTACAATATAATTAATTCGTGGAAGAATAATTATACAAAGAAACAATTAATTATAGTTTTCAAGTCATTAAGAAAACTTAAAAAAATTTACTTTTTTTTATTAAAGAAATTTTGATAAATAAAAATTGCCATAGTGATGAACTTCAATCTTTTCCCCATACAAATGCCAAATATTATTTTTATTGTATTACCGCTAACCGTGTTTTTAATTAAATAACACAATTTTCTTCTTTATAAAAATTGCGAAATGGTACAATACTAAAATGGATGCTCAATCTCTCAAACATATACTTTATAATGTTAATTAACACTGGCGATGCCGCATCGCTACACACTTTAATTAATCCTTTCAAGTTTGTATTAATTACCTATTAGGAGAGATGAAAATTCGACGCGATTCGATTTTTTACGGATTAAATCAATTTCACAAATTTTACCATTGCTTGGTAATCCGTGTTTTAATAACGGCATTTTGTGAACTTGCAGAAATAATTATTAGTAAAAAATCAAAGAAAAGAACAATTTTACCGGTTGAATTAACTTTCAATAAATTATATTTATTGAGAAATTAAAAGGACGAAAATTAAATTGCGTGTTTTGCTGTTTATCATTGCAGTCGAAACATATAAAGGAGATATTAAATGATTTGTAGAAACGACTTCAATTTTTAGCGGAACAGTGTATAAGAATAATTAATTATGTACGATTACAACGTGAAATGTTCAGAATTGTTAGTTTAACATTCACGGATGATTATTACATTTTTCTTTTTTGAAGTAAACATTGTACATTGTAACGCACTTTTGTTGTGCGTTACATATATATCACAATACATATATATCACAATTACATATATATCACCCTTCATATATATCACAAGCATTGTACATTAATTACAGCTTAAGACTACATGGTACAACGCGGCGGGCCAACAACTATGAGAAAGCGTCATTCAGTAATGAAAACTATTAATATTTTCACATAAAACTGAAATTGCTTGAGTGCACTTTAGCTCGTTGCGGTGTGGAAATTTAAAGACGCGAACAATCCGGTGAAAAAAGTTGATAAGTCGTAATTGGCCAACGTCATGTCAGGACCCTCAAAACAACCTGTATTTCAATGATAGCGTGACATTTCAATTGAAAGTTAATTGCTCGGTCCAATTATTAGTTTTCGAAGAAAAAGAAGTAGTGGAATTGTGTGTCGTTTTATTTTGATGCGTCAGTATGTTATATAGTGGAGGTTTTCTAATTGTAGCCCTAGCAGGTCATAACGTGATCAACTTTGTTACAGTATATGTTTACAGCGTACATTTTACATATGTATATTTACAACAAGAATCACTATTTATTTAATTCAAAACATGAAAATAGTCCACTTAATTGTTTCAATTATGTTCTGCATAAACACCATGACAAAATTCCCCAGGCCAAACCTCGGTCAAATTTTGATCTGATCTTGATTTGCACCAGAAACGTCAGAGTGATTTTCATCCACGCAGCATTTCAAATAACAAAATTGGTAATACGTACAGTAATAGTTACGCGTGCCAATGGATGCTTCTGGATGATAATATAGAAGAGATACATTTATATTACAATGCAGTTGACAGTCTATTCAGCTTTTTTGTCGGTTCTACGATTTCAGTTATAGAACCCCGTATTTGCCGCTTGATTTGCTGACAAATTATGCCCTGTACTTATAACTCCACATACATATGTATGTATATCGAGATCAATGAAGCGAAACAACCCTTGCAGAGCTCTCGAAACGTCTCGTAATGTACATGTTAGATGTAACATTGAATTTATCAATGACTGTAGATGTCACGATCGCTTTCAAAATGCATTTTTAAGTACGTCATTGTGGTGCTGAATTCGATTGAAAAACGATAAGAAATGCAAAGCGATCTCTATCACGCATAACCTATACTAAATTTTGACCTAACATAACCTAATACAGTTACATAAAACTAAATCAATTTTGTTGACTTTTTCCAACGTTGTATTTATGTACTAGTTATGTATAAAAATTACTAAATATGTATATTTTTGTATATCTATTGCATTACATTTAACGCGTTAGGTTTGAAGTTTCCAAGTATACGAATTAGGGCTGTTAAAAGTATAATATTGATTAGCGATGTCGTAGACATTTTGTAAATGTATCGAACTATTTTCTATTAGCGATTAAAAAGTCATGTTTAAAACGGCTCGACAAGGTGGAAGTTGCAAGTTGAAGTATATTATCGTCTACCCTTCTTCAGCCCTTATCAAACCACTGACCCATCCTTCCCAGACTCACACCTTAACGCCTTTGAAAAACGCAAAGCATAAAGTGCCACTTGTAAGACGTTGGCAGTGTGAAGCGCGATTTCATAAAGGCACTGTTCAGACTGCGCTGCAAGTCTATGATAAAATATTAAATCAGTGTATATTTCCGCCGTCTTATATGTAACACCTGTGTCAGCCATACACGAGAGAAAATTTCATTTGACTTTAGATTCGTTTACTTTTCACATTCCTTTCCGAAATATTGCGAAAGCGCTCGAGTGTGCTTTATAAGGAGCCAGTTTAAATTTCGGCAAATATTTATATATATAATAATAATAATTTAATACATAATTCATTACGATGTGCATTACCCTACGTTAATTATCCCTTCTTCTGTATTTACGTTAATTATCGCATGCATTTTTCGATGGATATAAATTTTTATTAGTGGGGATAATATTATGTAACCGATGGTATTATTACATTCAGAATACAACGTCAATGGGAATGACAATTTACTCAACTGTTCAGAATCGCAAGAGTCGCTGAACGGAGGTAAATTAAATGAGTACTGCGATTGATCGATATCACGTGACTTGGGGAATACTTTCTCTCAGGGATGCGGCGTCGATGGATATTGAATAAATCAAAATATCGCTATGGATAATGTTATGAAACCAATGAGCAGTATTTCTTTCCTTTGGGCGAAAGTGAAAAGCTTGGTAAAATGATAACAACACGAAGTTGTCGTTTGCAGTCTGTATGCAAAAGACGGTCATTGTTGGATATTCTCGATCTGTTTCTGTCGTATTGAAACGGATTGATTGTATCGCTGCGATGAGTCGTTGTGGTTCTATTTGCGTTATTTTGCGGCGTATCCGTAATAGCCGCCTAAAAATAACAGTATAATAAGAAGCTAAGAACTAGCTTAATTATAAAACGGAGTGTCTCGGCGTTGGTTAAGGTGGAAAGTAAGGAAAATTGCCATAAAGGAAGTTTCTATGAATAAGGCAAAGGTGCAATAGAGAGACACGAGCAAAACGAACATTTCCTGAGAAAATTACTCATATATAGCGGATGGTTATTGTTGGCAGACTACAGTGCTGGTGAGTCAAGTAGCTCACAAACACGTGCACAATGCGAGTAAGAGGCCCGAGAAATAAGAGAACTTTGGTCAAGATGACAAGTGTGAGGGATGAAAAGTATTATAAGGAAGGAAAGAATTGGGTGCAATGTCTTGAATAGAGTTGTTGGTATTATGCTCGGAAAGAACGAAGAAGTGAAACACAGCAGAAATATGCAAACTCTGTACAACTTGAGTTCGAATATTTCAAAATGTATACGGCTAATTTCCTTTTTACATCAGTCGATCAATTGTTAAGACAAATTTGTTTAAATAGCCTGACAAATCTAGTTCGTGTAACGTTTGTTTTTTACCCATTAAGTATTTATTGACAAACGATTAATTGTTTAGTAACCCTGACAAACTATTCTGAAAACGAGGAGGTTTCCTTGATGTGGCGTAACGGCATTGAAAATATGGCAACATCGGCAATACTTTTGTAAGAGTTGAGTAGACGGTTTTATTTACATTTGAATGTGGAATAATATTATATTGTAGATTCGTATATAGTATAGATGAGCAATTGCTTTTAAGAATTACATGCAACGTTGTCTTATTACGAGTACTATTTTGCATTTAACGACATTCGATGAAAAGTGGTATTGAAGTAATAATACATTTGACAAAAACATATAATTCATATATTATGCAATTCATACCAGTAAAAAAAGTGTATTAAAGATTTTTTTCTACTTTTTCATTCCTAATATGCTAATCTATGGCATGACAGAAGGCAAAGAAGAAATATGAATATTATATTTGAATATATTTGGGAATATTTTCCGTCATGCTAATTTTATACGTGGTTTATGATGGGATGCTAAATATAGTGTTTTCTACTTAGAAGAGTTATAGCCGTAATGTGGGTATTACGTCTCATCATTAATATACAGCGTGATTTTATTACAAGAAGCAGTAGGAAAACCAAAATCCATTTAACCGTTACGAAGATCTTAGGAACTCATACATACATAATTTCCCATGTTCTTATAGTTAAAGAATGCTTTTGCAACAACGAATAAATACGCCGGAATAAAATTACTTTGCAAATAAGCGGTAACATAAGTCCTACAATTTACTTCTTTATAACACCGACATTGAAAATATTTTCCTTTCTACTTCTTTCCTTTAATTAACGGACCAGGGAATTCGGTTTATGATCTTTATTCCTGTTTCTCATTTATAAGGTTAAGATATGGAGGTAGTGGAGAGCACTGTAAAACTTCATAGACTTACCTCACGTTGCTGATGGGTGGTCACTACACGCACGTGAATGCCTTTAACAATCAATGATACTTGGTTCGGTGGAGACTCCTTTTACGGTGAATACCCTATTTCAAAATGTCTTGTGGCGTCACTTTTAGCAGACAGCGTCATCTGTCTCTTCGATCTCCGATTGCGAGGGAGACATGAAACAGTAATTAAACAAAAGAAGTCCATTTTCTTTTCGGACATTGCGAGGTTTTACAAGCTTCATTTTCATCAGATTCCAATTACTCACGTACACCATTACTATATTTTTAGTTAAACACTACTTTGGTCATAACAGTGGTTATGTTGCATAATGACAATATTGTTTTGTATGATGGAATACCAATCATTAATACAATTTCACGTAGTGTGATAAATAATCAAACGAGCTGACCGGTTCTCTAAATGTGCGTATTTCGTGGGATTATCAATTCGTCTTTTTGGAATACTGTTCGACCAGACAGAATTTGACAAGACATATCAGTACTGTTGTGCCGTATGGCCTCTAGCCAATACTACCAATCGCGAGGTGAACGCGAGGTGAACGTTTCAAAAATTTAAACATGATATGTGCAGTTGGGAAGATAAAGCAGTAATACGGGGTTGTATTATTATTATTATTACACTTTTATTACTATTCTATAATTAGGAACGAATAATTTTAGTAATATTATCATTGGATTTATTTACAGTATAAATTATAAATAAACTTACATTTTATACTTATAATGTAACATTTAAAAATTAACAGTGCAAAAAGTAAACCACATATTTTAATACTATAAGTTGCAATAGGAACTGATTTAATTTCATCTGAAAAATATAAGAGAGATTAATCTCGGATAAGTCCTTAAAATTTCGGTGAGATTTATCCCCTTGGTCTGGTACTCCATCAATTAGAATGCGGGAAAACGGGCTGAATTCACTTCAAAGTTCTCAATGGTTCAGATTGGTATCATAATCAGCCTCCAAACAATAATATAATACTTGTATTGTACACATTTCGTTTAAAGGTAAATATGTGACATTTACCTTTGCTTTATCAACAGTTTATACACATGTATTAACTTTCTTTACCAACATTTAAAAAATGTTCTTCTATTCAATAATATTCCTCATACTACACGTAATCAAACATATCGACTTGAGCTTCGTGGGGAAATAACCAAGTGTGATTGCGCATTGTAAACGCGTGGCATCGCAGAAGGAAGTGTTTACGGAATCGTGCATGAAATGGTAGCATACGTCACAAAGTTTAAACAGTTAACCTTACTTTTTTATGTCTTCATCTAACATAAACTTCTTTACAATCACATAGATGTGCTGTATGGCGTTAGAAACTGCAAACTTTAACACCGTAATAAAGAAAAGAGTACATTGTTTTCCTCTTTTTATAGAAAAAATGTTTGGATTTCACATAAGTCATGAAATGTCCACTTGTCGTATATGAACCGTTTAGTTTGAGAGTAGTGCAAGTCGTTGTACTACGTAGTACGTTACACTCCGCTCGCTGAAATCAAGTCGCTGAAATCTGTTCCGATTGATAATACAAAGTGTTGCCAACAGTGACGCACCTGTGCGCGCGACGAACTAGAGCAAAAAGAGTTACATACCAGCATATATAGCAGAAGGCAGAAAAAATTACATATTTCGTAAACTGCGAAACTCTCTACAGTATGTTTTATTTGCCGGACAACACAATAACAACAATGACAACAAAAATTATCTTGGTATAAAAAATAAGTGTGATACTTACAGCTAAGTATTCACTGTTAACTTCTGCATAAAATTAGAAAACGAAGTAAAGAATCTTTTTTTCTATTTAATTGTATTGTATCTTGTTGAAAGTATATGACTGAAAAATGCAAAAAGATGAAAGAATTGCGATTAACTGTAAATGAAGTCTTCAAATGATTTCGATTGAAGTCACTGATGAACAACGACATTTGATGAAGTAAATACACATCGATGTATACATAAAGATAACCGCAATATAAGGATGAATTATTACGTTCAAAATGTGTCCGTCCAGAACATTTGGCGCAAACGCCTTCTACCACCGAAATATAGATGATAAATGAACAATGAATTTGATAGATAATTGCTTCGCATCTCATTGCACAATATCAAGGACTGTGTTCAACTTCAAAATGGGAATGAATTGAGCTTGAAATGCTCGGTTTTAAAAGGCTATCCCTTCCATTCTTATATCCACGTTCGTCATGCAAATTCGATTCGAATTTTTTTTTCAGTGCTCGGTGTTGCAATCCAGAAATTACGTTTACTAGACTGTATTCATTAAGTATTGCACTTGATAAACATACATCGGTCCATAATTAATACCTTATAGGTTTATGAGCATTAAATTGCATAATTGAAAGAAAAATTGGTTGCTATGTGCATCTAATTTGTTTATGTAATTAGGTTGTATGTTAATTTGTCGTCCAAACCGAATGGAATTACTTTCAAAATTCATTAAAGGTATAACATATGTCACAGAGCAGAATATTCTGTCGTCGAAATTAAATGTTATTTATATTTCATTACCCTATACCCTACGAATGTTTCTTGTATGTAACAAACTACGCCGAAATGTAAACACATTTGGATTCACATATTTGGCAATGAAATATCTGTGGCTAGATAGTAATGACGATAATTTCGAATCCCATAGCCATTAAAAGTATTGAATTTAAAAATCTGGTATATAAATATACAAAATAATATATATATACTCGTACTTGTTCATATACTTGTAATATTAGGGGACATATTTATTTGTACAAATATACGTGTACGTGTATATTTAATGTATACGTAGTTTGGATCTGAATCTCTTCTAAACGTTGATGCAATTCTTCCGAAAACAAAGTCATAAAATAGTTTTAAAGAAAGCAGTTATATACAAATATATTGAAATGCTCCTGTTTGATGATGCTTGGCTTTCGAGCTTATTGAAATGTTTCTTTGTATTGCGGAAGATTTACAGGGCTTAAGTGTCATGGAAAATAAAATTTGAATGCGAGCTCGTTCCACCCAATTTAGAGGATTCAAAACGCTCTAATTCACTTGATGCGTTCGTTTTACCCCAGAAACTGCCACAGAATGTTAAGAAGTAAGACAAAAGTAGTACAAAGGAATGCGAAGAAAAAAATCTCTTTAGGCAATTTTACATAACGGGGGAAGGCATTTGCATGGAATCGCATTTAAATTGGCCTATTTTACTTTCTACGTCCATTCCGCCCCTAAAACATTCTTACAACATAAATAAAAAATGTGAAAAACATGAAATATTTATGAACGAGCCGTAATTTGAAATGCAGATGTACCATCATATTATTCCTAAATTCACTTCATCGTCATATCTGTCAAATTCACATTGATTTTGCTGCCTGTGCATTTTGCAGCCTGTTCAGTCTCCATTTCGAATAATATCTTTTTTACGTACTATATAAATATATATAATACTAATATTAATAAATAGTTAATGCCCCGTTCTATACTTTTCTAACTTTTAATAAGAAACATATATTTATAAGTGAGGGTAGGTTAGATTCGTTCAAGAAATCGTAAAGTAAATTTCCACTATTTTTATAGAATAATGGACAACCTGTTTGATGGAACGAGTGTAACGTGGCGATGACAAGCCTGATTTTGGAGAACGCTGACTTGAACCGACTTTTTCCGAAATGCCGGCCTAGGGGAGGACCACCCCCATCGCCGGGGGGCTCCGCGCAAACCGGCCAGCCGCATGACCATCTTCGACATTTGGAAGTTGAACCGATCGCTGCTGTCATTACGACCACCAACGCAACCGCAGTCTCGAATACCGCAGCCACCGTTTCTGCAACATCGAACGACATGATAGACCTTGAACGAGAAACCACCGACAGGCAAGTTGAACCTATCAGTTATTGGTAAACTGGCACGAATGAACCCTCCAGATATTTTAATCTGTAACAAAAGCGAAGGCGTCACCGAGGCACTGGTTGCCTTAATTTTAATGCATTCCACAAAACTGCCGTTTCTAGTGCTTAACTAATTAGTTAATTCTACAAATAATTGTCATTTCGTAAAAGATACTTATTCGTAAAATATTTTCTGACAAGAAAAACATTTATTATGAAATTTACTTTGTTAAATGATGTTTAATTGGTACACATTCATGTTCAATATATGTGCACGTGTATATGTCTTTCGTGTTATCAATTCATCAAAACACCCATAAAACTTTATCGTTGTCAATGCACTCACATACAATCCATTACCAGTTGCACGAATCATTTCGGTGTTGTTGATCTTCCCCGCTTTTAAATAATTCATTGAACATTCGTGCGCCCATATGCTTCCGCAATGCCTTATCTTTTTGGGCTTTACAACCCCTCCCGAAAAAGATAAGGCATTGTGTAAAAGTGAAATTTGATCGATTGCTCGAATTGTGCAATATTGACAGTGGAATTTCACGTCTCGGTACCGCCTACATAAACCGCGCGACTGCACCCGGTCTTGCAGGTCGAGTTGGACAAATAAGCGTGAATTGCGCTAAAATAACGAAGAGCCAGGAGACTCACCGCTTCCAAATAACTTCCAAAACTCCGTTACATTTATACATATTTAAACAACTCAGGTGACTCCCGGCGGCAATTTACGCCTTCGCCTTTCGTGAAATTTTATACAGTTACGTAATGAGAAGATTAAGTGGAGTATCTCGCGAAAGTGCTGTGAAAGTGTCAAGACTTTTCGCTGAAGTTTCCCGTTGAAAACAAACCGATGTTGCGCGAGCGAGCGGAATCCCCAAGTTCGTTACCGCCAGAGAGATGTTTCCTCGACCGCGTTTAAATATGCGAACACTGTTAAAAGTATCGAATTTTAAATATATTTGTTACGCGCTGTCGCTACTTCGCGCTTTTGTGTAACAAGGGACGCGGCAAACGAGTTTATTTTGTTGGGGTGGCTGAGGTGGCGCGAAGAGCATGAAATGAAAAGTTTGGTGTAAAGACATTTTATAGAAAAAGTTAATTCGTTTGATTGCGTTAATACGAACAATTTGGGTACTTTGTATTGTTTAATTGTTGGTTATTCATTTTTTTTTAATTTGGTACACTAACTTTTCAGACTTGATGCAATGACTTGTTTCACTTTTTCCTTGAAGATATCTACATATTTCTTTATTTTTGCACAATTATATGTATGCAAATATAATTTTCCTGCATACACTGCTTAGTATTCTGAAGAATTTTACTATCTTCTCATTTTAGTATGTCCAGTATTGAACTTTATATTGTCATCAGAAATTTAATAAAAGGGGTATTTGAATCGACAATTCCTACTATTCCACCAACCCTCGGAAATGCAAAGTAAAATTAATTTTGACACTTAAAAAAAGAAGAAAATAAAATAATGCTGTTACGTTTCAATTAAGTTTGAAAGAGTAGAGGTTTTAACAATGAAAGGGAGAAAGAGGGAGAGAGAGGAAAAAATATGAAATATTTACCAGAACACTTTGCATCAAGTGTAATTATTTCCCATAATCTAATACTGTAGAACATTTGGAATGAACATCCTGAATAGAGCAAAATAGTCTCAATAAAACAGTAACAATAAAACAAACAGCAACAAGAGAAACAGTAATATCTACTATCGTGTGAAAAAAGTTATCTTGAACAAATTTGTTTAACGCGCAGGGGAAAGATTATAAAGAAAAACAATAAAGAATAACAAATACTATTCTTTATTGCAAAATGAAATGATTCATCTGAAAATGTTTCATTATTATGATTTCATGATTTAGCATTAAAAATATAAATTAATCATGATTTTTAGAATAAATGTGTGTATACTATATTAGGTTTGTAAGAAAGTTATGTCGTCTTTTATTTTTTTTTTTGAGGAAATTTCAATTTTTTATATTTAAACTTGTAAGTGAGATTAAGTAATGAAACATTGACGACTGTTTTCTATGACCTTCCACCATCTGTCAATAAGTTCATTTATGCTGGGCTTGTAAAAGATCCTGACCTTTGAAACCAAGACATCCACCACTGCCCTCTAAACATCCTGAAAATTTCGAAATTATTTTCTTTAATAAAATTTTGCATCAAGAGGAACAAGTGATAGTCAGACGGTGTCAAGTCAGGTGAGCATGGTGAATGTGATAAAACTTAATAACCAAGGGCCTGGAGTCATTTACTAAAATTATAAGCAATTTTCATCACAACCGACAAGTGCTTATTCTTCACTGTAAGAATGAAACCGAAGGAAATAAATGAATAAAATATAGCAACGTATTCAATATAAACTATAGATTATATTACAAGTTATATTGTTTAAAACTAATAAATGGTAAATATTATATATAGCAGAAAGCGCTGCGACGCATTTTCAATAGAGCGCTGTACCGAGGCGGTAGAGGAGTTTAAACATTCGCAGTATCTGCCAGCGTACACGTCTGTTTAATTTTACCGACAAATAACCCTCAGCGTTGGGGAAGTACTAGTTAAAAAAGTTCGTCAATCTTCATTGTGTGTATTCGAGTGAGACTGTGGGAAAACTTGCAGCTGACCGTGGACGAAAGTTGCTCGATCAACATGGCACCTGTGAACTCACCAGCTTCTCACTGGATCGCGCTGGAAATGCATCGCTTGTACGCTATTTTTTTATCGCGCAAAAGATAAATGACAAAGCTCCTGATCGTGTAATTTGGTGTGTTGGGCGGCTTTCGCTTAAATTAAACTGTCTTGCTCGACGTAACTCAAGTCGGGCTTACACCAATAACGCAGCTCGCGAGGGAAAAAGTCGGGGATGAAAGCGCGCATAAATTATCACATTTGCTTTAATGTGTTTTATTAAAATAGTTCCGTAATATATTCCATAATGCGGCCGTCTATGGCTTTCGGGGATTTCTGCAAAACATTATAATGATTTTACGTGATTTCGTTACCTTACTTTCCGTTATTTTCATCATTTGTCATTTTTTTAATCAAATTCATTTTATCATTCCAACAATAAAAAATTTTTAATATTTATTTTGAAACGTTACATTGATATTTGACCAAATATGCATGTTTCTGAAAGTACCTTCTTGGAGTAAATGGGTTTCTCTTGCGCAAAGTAGAATTTTTTTAATATCCCTTATTCTCTCAGTTATTAACATCTGTTAAATTAGATTTATTATATACTATAATATAAATAATTATTAATTGTTATGTTTTATTAAGAATTTCAGAATCTGTAATTACGTATAAAATTTCACTAAACATACGTATTTATAAAAAAGCCCTTTTGAAACAAAAGAATTTCTGTAATACAAAGAGAAGTACTTTTAATTCAGTTTGCTTCCTTTGGGATCTGTAAAATTTTTATACAGGTTTTTCTTAGCATACATGGATATCTAATAAAACTATTCTCACGAAATCAATTGTTTACTTGTTCAACTCATGGCCAAATGTCTACAATAAAGAAAACAAATTATACTCTGAAATAAATAAATAAAAATTATTTATAACTTCTCACAGAATGTTCAGTAGAATGATTTGTAGTCTGCAAATCTTTTCACTATTTTGATTAGATTGCAGTAGTTGAGAACAGAAATGACCCTGCGGTATCGATTTGTGTCCCCACTATCAATGTCTCATTGTCACTTTGTTCTCATTTAGAACATGTCCGCTTTGTTATCTGTTTAATAACGATGACAATAATCAAATGCTGTGTTGGTAGGAAAACAGAAAAAGCTGGACCGTAATTAGAAATATAAAAGAAAGGAGAATATTATCACTGTGTGTTGTCAGTCGCAGCATGTTTTTTTATAAATAGAAATATTAATTAAAACGGATAATTAAAATGATTTTACCTTCATTGTGAAACTTCTATAATACGGTATATTACACATTGAATAATAACATATTATTCTATTCTTTGAATTATAATTTTGTTTCATAGAAAATTATTCTTAAAATGTGAAATCTCGTTCCACAGAAATATTATATAAAGGCTAAAATCGAAAATGAGTACAACACATTATTTTTGCATAAGATCTTGGAACAATGCTGTTCCGTTTACTCCACATTTAACAATGATGTTGAAAAAGTTAAAAAACTGATTAAATTATATTAATTCATTTACACTACTTTTAGACGTAACTGAAATACCGCTTAATAAAATGTTATGTTCTTTTCCTGGATTAATAGTGAATCAATCAAACAGTTTTAAATGTATAATAGTTTTTAAGAGCTCTAAAATATTTGTATCGTCGTGCAAGATAAATTACGTATTAAATTCTTACTTATAAAACTTGTAAAGTTTTACATGGAAATTGAAATTTTGTATGCGAAATGATTTTCTACGAAATAAAGCTGCAATGGAATGTTTTCCTTTCAAATGTAAATGCTGCAATGAGTGAATGGTGTTCAGATTGAAACTGACCTTAATAAGTTATAATTTATGACATTAGTATCGCCGTTTGTTACAACTTCGAAGTTGCATTCATAGGTGTAGGAAACGAGCGAATGGCAGGAAAAAATCAGGTTCGCTGTCCCGTAGGACGGCTAGCATGGTACCTGGTTTCACAAGTGAGGGGTCTCTTTCAATGACCGCCAAACCATCGTCCTCCAGCTCGTCTTCGGCCTCAGGGCGTAGCGAGGATGCGCCAAACTATGGGAGCCTGGCTGGAAGTGATCACCAAGCTCAGTCGCAGCAGGATGACAGCGGACCTGAAGAAAGTCCTGTGTATATTCTCACGTCGGCGAAGGGTGATCGCAGCTACAAGTTAAGAGATTCCAGGTACTCCTTTCACCGTTATTTCACCCTTAAATCCCCAGAAAAAACTAATACAGAAAGTGATTTTTATTTTTATGGTAAAATGATTTTATTGTAGTTTTTGTGTAAAATGAGAAAGGAAAATTATTGTTAAATAATCGATTAATGGATTAAACAATAGATTTCATACATTCTTTGTTAAATAGTTTATTATGGGAAAATAAGATAGAATTTTGAAGTTGATTCTAAGTTGATCGAATTTGAAGCTCCTTCATAGTAAATCAGAATATAAATTGTTAGGTGAAACTGTTAAAATCAACTTACTGCAGTTGAAGCATTTGTTAATGCAAGAAATGAAACTAGTTGGATTTGTTTGTCGCTGCAATCTGCAAATGCTATTCAGTGGTAAATGTAACAATTTTAAATGAGAAAATCTGTAATTCTTGAGCAGAAAAATTAAAAGAAGGAACTCACTTGAATGTGGTATATAGTCTTTCCTCACGTATTGTATTTAATTTACTATGGTAGAACAAATTCTTTATCTTAACTTTTTTTTATACTTTTTAAGTATTTATTTAGACCTAAAGAATGAAAAAGGATATTGCATAGAGTTATACACATACGTGCGTACATATGTACGTATACAATAGAAAGTAGAACAGCTAAGCATATAAAACATCATATGAATATACAGCTACAAATAATAGTAAAATATTCTTACGATTAAACTTTGAAATAAATGATAAGTAAATCGTGATGCTTCTAACTAATCAATATTTTTTTAATTATAATAACATTTTCTACATTTTCACTTTCAATTGTCCATTACATGCTAAGAAAGTAATAATGACAGTATTAGATATTTTTTCTTTAATGTATGCAAAAATTCTAAATTCATTAACAAAAATTACTGAATTTTTTAAATCAGATAGTTTTCACATAGACTATTTGCTATAGAAGAATTGACATAGTTGCTTTGAATGTTTGTCTGCTAAGACACACGACTGATTATTATGTCCCTTCAAAGTTTTCGCCAGCAGATGTAGAATAGCGACTACAATCTCGTTACAGAAATGACGCTAATATTCCTTGAATATGAAAATGTACACAGTCCAAAATCATTGTGCACAAAGATGAAGTGTCTCATGCACGTGACGAATTTCGATAATTTGAAGTCTGTAAGCATAAATTTGAATACTAAAGTTATAAACTATTATTAAGATAGTTAAAATAAAAATATTTAGTAAAGAACTACAACATTTTATTTATATTTTATCTAAAACACATTTCTTTAATGAAATTCCGTCATGTGTTATTATTTTTAATTCTGGGCTCTATGAAAATGACATAAAATCATAAAAATGCACATATCTACGAATTGCAATAGACAGGAAGAACATTCATTTTTTCAAAGATATGCGTACACTCTCGAAGCACGTATAAATGAAGGTAAAAAAATTTCCATCCGCGCGAAATGAGCTTCATCCCTTTCAAGAGCAAAAACTGCCCCCAGCAATGACGCAAAGACAATTTTTTGCATTCGTCTCCCAAACCATTTGTCAGACGGTAAAATCCATACACGGTAAAGCATTTTTAATGTAACCTGGAACGCCCGATTTCCCAAGTATCATTATGGTTGTACCAATAGCTCTAGATTAATTTGTATTTGAAATATCGAGTTCACGCCATTGCATAATGGAAAACGGGATTTACGTTGTTCGCTTTCGTGAGAAGTTTTTTGTAAACTAACAAATAATATACAAAAATCACATATGAATACAATTGCAGCGAACACTCATTATTTGTACATTTGTTTTACATTTTACATTCTATAATTTAAGTACCGTTAATAAAAATAGTTTATGTGTATTTTTATGACATAATACTTATTGAGGTCAGCGTTTGAAGGCAATGGAAAAAAAGAAAAGTGGACCTCGAGTTGTATGTTACATTGTATTGATAGATGACAATTACCCAATTACAATATTAAAGCATTAGATCATTTTCCTTCTAAGTCTCGCATCTAACGTTTATCTGTGTACGAATGTTACTACTTGATAAACCATCGGCCGATAAGAACAAAGAACTCGTTTCTGAGTCACGACAAAAAGTAGTTTTTCTCATAAAAAGAAATGAAGATCGTTAGTGGAGATCTTAATTTTTTCATTTTCACTTGTCTGTGTTTCGGGAATATTAATGTATACTTTAAGTTATATATCGCGATATATATTTTGTACACGCTATGTTGACTAGTCTAGTAATGTAGGGTGACTTTTATTAAAAGATAAATAAATAATTATATATATAATATAATGAACATATGTAATTACTATGAAAAACAACGAAGTTCCGAATTGACAACTGTTATTTACTGTTTATATAATAATTTGAAGATTTCAGTGTATACAACTTAAAAATTGAGCACCTAAAAATTAAAAAACTTTTTATATTTATCTTACTGAACAAATACAAAATAGTTCGAAATATTGTACTGCTTTCCTATTTCAGTTATGATAACACGTGACAGCCTTTTTTCGGGCTTGGGATTACTTAAAGTAATGTGTTAACTTTATAATGATGTGTCTTTCGTTCAGAACAGATAAAGGTAACGTCAAAGCATTAAAGAAAAGTTGAATGAGGGAAAAGTCGCGATTTTGACCTGAAGTGGTTAGTATATATCTTTCCGGGGTATTAACGGAAATGTGTCGTGAGTCGTTTCAGGGATTAAAACCAGCGCCACCAAACGTATTAACTGCAAATGTCATTGTGGTTAAAGCTACGACTATCAGTCTTGTGATTTTCAATAGTGCATGTTCCAAACAATCTCAAACAATTCAAATGACAATTATCTCACGGGGATAATTACTTTAATATTACTACATTCCTTGCAATGATGTATGTCAAAAAATGTTATACGAAACGTAAACTTCGAGTAGCGTAGTGTAAAATACATATGGTTCAAATTGTAGAATTTTACTGAAATATTTTTGAATATGTGTATACGTATTGTCTCGAATTGGAACTGTATTGTTTGATTATATTTTTTCAACGTTCATGTAGAACAAGGTATGTCCGCTTTCTTTTATTAAACTGAAATATATTTTTCAATTGAAGAATAATAAAGTTTTGCTCTTTGCAAATGATAGTTATGTATTCGCACATTTGCTCCTTTTGCACGTTTCAAAGCAATAACGTCATGTTTCTAATTATGTATATCTGACTCTTATGCAAATTATGTACAAGCAGAAACTTGCAAATCTGCACATAATGTAACTCTTTAATCGACACTTTTTGCAGATGCGACTGAAAAAAACAGCTGAAAAAAGTAAATTCAAAATCTAATTACACTTTGTTTTGTAAAGACATTGGATGAGTTTGCAACAGATCACATTATGCAGTTTTTTTCATTTTTATAACTAAGTCATACTGCAAGTGATTGTCTTTTAAATAATCTGTTTACATCTTTTTTAGGTTAGAGTACACTTCTTTTTATATGAAAAATATCTTCATATACTCGAAAATGATATATATTACATTGTGTATTTGTTGCTTTCAGTTTTTGAGTACGTAGTGCGATATTTAAATTAACAAAAATTTGTGTTACAGAATTATAGAAATTGCAGGTGGTCGCGAAGTTTTCTCTCAAAGTCGAGGTAAAGTTGCAGCCAGAAAACCTCGCTTTCTTGCTGCATCCAATTCTTTGACTATTGATGATATTCAGACAGATAACAAATTGTCTGTGAAAAAAAATAACAAATCTCCAAATAGACAAAGTGTTTGGGAATTAAGAAGCCGGTAAGTTGCAAAAATTATGCTTTACATATAAATTTAAAATATCTGTACTTCATTATGTGTAATGTATAGTTCTTTTATGTATATTTGGCAGAATCTAATTTTGACAAGTAAAATAAATTATTCATAAAGTTAATATCAATAATATTATTAATATGAAATATAAAGCTTGTTTTAATAAATGTATAACATTAAAGAAATATATATTTGTATATCATACGTACATATCAGATACGTTTGTAATATTTAAATAAAAGGTTTCAAAACATAGAAAGAACTTAATTAGAGAAATTAATTAAAAATATGAAATACAACAGAATAATATATATATATATATATGTATAGAAAATATATATATGTATAGAAAAAAAATATATATATATGTATATATATAAAATATATATATGTATAGAAAATATATATATGTAGTGTAATATATATTATGTATATATTACATTAAAAATCATTTAGACTTAATACATTTTTTTATTGTAAGCAAATGTTAAGGATGTAAGATAAGTTTATAACTTGTATAATATGTAAGATAAGTTTATAAGTTTTTTAACATTCAAATTATTACTTCAATCTTTTAAGTACTGAAGTATTTAGAAATATACTATAGAGAAGCCTTAATACTGGAAATATTAAAATGTACCGTTTTTATGTTTCAGTTGCGGGGAAACAAGAAGACAACGTGTAAATCGTGAAGTGACGGAAACAGTATTTTCTTCGGAAGTTCACTCTGTCCGTAGAAATCCAACCAAATCCATTCTGGATTACAACTCGCCCAAGAGTAATCGAAGCAATCGCATAATAAATTATGATTCGCTTTTAAATAGCAATAATGTAGAATATAATGTACCAAAAAGTATTACTGATTTGGATTATGGGCTGCCGAAAAACTGCGTAGACTATCAGTCAAATCATACGACTCCTGCGCGAAGCATGGCTATCGTGAGCGATGGCGAAGTTGTTGTCTTCGATGATATTGACGACAATTGGCAAAGCTTGAGACTAGACTTGACATCGACTAACACTGGCAAAAATACTCCTGGCAGCAACTTGGATTTAGATGTCGAAGAGTCACATCGGAGTAGAATGCCACCCAAACCACCTAGTTCTAGTATTGGTAGCAGTCCCAGTCCGACCACAACGTATCATCGAAATTCATCTGATTTCTTAAAGGTATATTTTCTCATTACACTTACAATTGTTTACAGATATTGCAATGTTCTTTTATACTTTTAATATTTATTACATGACACTAATTGTATAATTTTCAAACGCTAAGAATGAATAAGTATACTGGTAATCATATATTATACATTAAAAAATTTCTCCATGTTTTAATTGATTTATTTTATATAGTAGTACGTCATAATATTCTAACTTCCCCTAATAATAATTTACATACGAAACCCATATTTATCGATAGTACACTTATACAGATGATTTGTACTACTTCTAACACTTAATGCTGGTTCTTAAAAATAATTTAATTTCGTAATTTGCCTTATCTAAGGAAACATGCATGAAACCTATAAAAGTAATATGTACATAAATTATTCAAACCAGTATCATTAAGATGCAATTATGAAAGCTGTAACAAATAAAACACATGTTTTTGTATTATTGCAATCATTAATAGATTTTAGACAACTTAAAAATTAGTTGACATTAATAAACTTTTTTGATATTGTAGAGTTAAATGAAAGATACTTTAAATACAAGAATGTAAAATAACATTAGTCGATTTGACCATGCAGAATAAGATTCAAGAAGTATGAAATGTATTTGTCTTGAAGTTACAGAGACGTAATTTAAAGCCTTCCGTCTTTGCGGTCACTGACTCCAGGTTGTCATAATTTCGTCAAACTGAGATAAATGTTTAATTTACTTTATCTTAGGTTGTTACTCCGGCCAGCGATTGTGAAGAGGACTCTCCTACCTCTGAGCGCAATCACAAAGTTACCAGAGTAATCGGCGAATTACCAATCGCTCAATATTCCGAAAGTCCACGTCGCTATGGTGTTCGCGAGAATCCGCGATTACCGAGTTTGCTATCATCGCCGTCTATGTACATGACACCAAGGCCAGGATTCCCGCAAAGAGTACTGCCAACTACAGCTAATCAAAAACAGGTAATCTGTTTCAGTTTTTTTGGCCCGGTCATCAAATTTAATTCCATTTAGTTTTTTCTAACCAAATTCATATTTCCTTTAATCTCCATTTCATTTCATAATGAAATAAATTTTCCACTTAACGTACATTTACAATGAACCAGAGTTAAAAGTAAATAATATAATTAAGAAAATATAATTAAGTAATAAATACTATTTCTGTTTTAGAAGGACGAAAACTGTACTGAGATCGTCGTAGAAAATCCTGTGATAGAATCACACGTTAGCCATACCGAAGATCAAGCAACAACCAATGATGCTCCTTCGTCGCTGGGAGCGGTGGAGGATGATTCTCTGAAACCTTCGGTTTTGCCGAAAGATAATTTAAGCAGCCTCGTATCTCCCGGAGGAAGTACTTTTGATTATTTATATGAATTTTCTGAGACTCGGAAAGTCCTGGAAGAATTCTTCAAATGTCCTGCACCGACAGTGGAGAAGGAGAACAACGCTGAGTTTCCGTTTCAGGTAGTTAACAAATCATAAAATTTTTCGTTTTTTAACATATATAAGTTTTTACACTATTAATTGTATTGTAATAAAAACCGTTCATTTTACAATTGTTTGCACTAAAAAAAAACATTTCAAAATACCTTGTCTTTTGTTAAATAAGGATTTGGATTATGAATTGCGAAGACAAAGTGGTAGTGCATATGTCGGTCAAAGATTAGCCAGTGGTCCTCAGGCGGAAGAAGTTATGGTACATGAGTCTCCCAAGAAACAAAAAGCCGATTTTCCACAAATGGTATGTTTTTCGATTTGAACCACACCTTCATTTTACATAAGAAAAGAAAAATTATCACCAACTTTATTATCGTGTACACAGTTACCAGCGTCAGATTAAAATAATCTGCGTAATTATCTTGCGACGTGGTACTCCACGATGGTAACGCGTTAATACTATATATAAACATTTATTTATAGATAAAGATTCCCCAATTTCGTACTTGCCGTTCTGTAGTAAAGTACGCGGTGCATACATAAGTGCACATCAAATGCAGCGTCTAGTCCTTTTAGTCAGAGCAATTCACATTTTATTCATTTGAAGTTGAATAAAGTGCTTGTATATTTTTCTTGGTAAGACGTTTTATAATGTAACAAATAAAGTTTCGAGAAATATGAGTTTTAATTTTGATAGTGCCATTAAATCTACGATAAATGTCAATTACATACACAAAATTTTAATAATTAATAAGAAGTAATGTTATTTGAAGAGAAAAATTTATTTTGGATAAGGAAAATAAAAGTATAAAAGTAATAATTTGCAGTGGTTTTTCTTAGTTTTCTATAAAATGTTGTATTTAAATTGTAGGAAATAAAAAGGTAACAAAATTACAAGTTAATTGTTGATATAATTGCTGTTATATATGTGAAAATATTTTTTACACTGTTAATTACAGTGATTTACTACCTTAGTAATACTGTTTGTTCGACATTAATTAAGTTGTAATGAACTTAATGAGATTTACTTTTCTTAGCATGACATCCATCTGATAAAGAGAACTGAGCAAATTTCCTCGTTAGTTGAGGTAGATTTCATTTAGGAATATTGTAATACAGCAATTTTATGCAAATATGCTGTATCTACAGACTATGTCAATGATAGAGTTAATGTACAATTTGTGAATTTCGATATATTTGTTTGAATCCACAAAAAACAAACAGAAAGTGATTAAAAAGTGATTTAAAGAACATCAAGTTATGTATGTTCTTGACATTGAAATTCGGAATTTTCAAATATAGTAGTATTTTTTTCATAGATTTAATACATAGACAAATTCAGTATAATGTAAACAATTCATATAAAACATTTTTTAAAGAACTAAAAAAATTATAATTCTAATCAATTGCAGTTTTTTGCTATAATTATGTAAAAGTATGAAAAATGCCAGCTTTCTATTTCGTTAATTATAATCTATATCGTTAATAATAGAATAAAAAAATTATATAAATGAACCTTTTACTCAGCTACATATTTATCAATTACTTTTTACCTCAAAAGCAGATGGTGGAGCACGAAAACAATTTCCTGGATCTGTCTTTGGGAACTGGCAGCAGTGAAGATTTAGGCGAAACTGAAGTTGGCCTTCAAGTTGGACATTCACGCAACTTTACTCTGAGTCCTGAGACGACGGACTGCGATAGCAATTGCGGCGATCTGGACAGCGAAATGTCGCTGATGATGATGGACAATGAACTGCTGCCCGCCAGTGGATTGCTCGGCTCGGTGGGAGATCTAGGAAACAATTCGGATTCCTTGAGGATATATACCAGCATGCCTGTCTTAGAAGATGGCTTATCCAGTGGACATGCCAGTGACACGGATAACAATAACCCAACCGTAATGTTGATGAAACGGCAGATTAACGAGATAGAGAAGGAGATCATACAAAGAACACGTAACGATTTGCTTAGCGCCGAAACAGAGATCGGTGGCAAAGATGTCAGTTTGAGCGTGACGAAGGATATCTTGCACAGTTTGAAGACGACATCGCCCGATTTGTTCGTAGCTAAGAAAGAAAATAATTCATTTGAAACAAGCGAACTACAACTAGACGGCCTCGATCCTCTGGGTACACCGCCGCCGCCCGCACCTCAAGGCAAGCAGAGCATTAACATGGAAATGGGCGGTGAGGTTGAAGCTGCTATTAAAGATATCAGGATGGCTCTGCAGAGAACGAAAACACTACCTGTCAAATCACCCGCCGAGGACCCTCTCGAACCGAGCGTTAGTCCTATATGGATACCGAGGTAATTTATGCTCGTTTACAGTGTGATATTCCAAAAAATATGTTTCTATTGTTGTCTTTGTGCTGCTTGCTCAGTTCGTCGTTGATGTGCGAAACGCAGCTTGTTTGTATCACTTGACATTATTTATATATTTGACAACAAAATTTATCACCCAATATTACTGAACATCTATCACACAACAACATCACTCAATAAGTCCCCGTATGACACATATATGGCAACACTGTGTACAAACTCACATGATTTCTGGATAGTATCATCCTTTCAAACAATACGTGTCGAAATTTGAAATTTTTGACTCAAACAATTTGAGACGAAAATTTGCGTAAGTTGCTTTCGAAGCGGATGCCACATTTACTCTGTTTGGAACTGTTCAAACAAGATAAAAGGATTTCTAGCGTCGAAATGTGACAATGGATGGAACGTGTATCCACTACTACACATCTGAACCAAAAAGATTGTCAATTGAGTGGACAGCAGCCGGTAAAAGTTATAAAAAGCGACCAACAATTTAAAAGTCAGTTGGGAAGGTTATGACATTCGTATGTTGGGACGCGCATGGTATTTTGTTCATTCACTATCTTGAAGAACTATCAATAGCGAATATTACATCGCTTTATTGGGTTGATTGAATTAGAAATCAAGAAAAAATGGACTTACAGACCAGAGACTTATTGAGTGATGTGTTATTTACCTTCATAAATATGACAGTGTAACAAGTAGCAACAATTGGTCGGCAGAAATCATTTTTTTTATTAATTTCCAAATTGACGAAACAGAAATATTCGCCTTCATTGGGTAATTACGAATTACTTTGTGACAAATAAAAATGTGTTGAATGTGTTACATACTACAGTCTTGAAGAGAGCATGATATGCAAATAGAATTAAGTATATGAAAAATATAACTTATATTTCTATCTATGTATTTTTATTGTATTAATGAGCAAAAATTACAGAACATAATTTTTGGAATACACGCCTTTTTTACTAACTCCTCACTGTACTAGCTTTATAAATTAATCGAGTCAATGATCTGGCTTTATAAAAGTTGTCGTTTTGTGAATGTTTCAATAAACGATTTGATTTTTCTCCATAAAACGAAGTTATATTACTGACATATATAAGTTGTTTTCAATAATTCGTTCTAAACGTCAGACAAAGCATAACATTTAATAACGTATAATGAATTAATTTTACTGGTTTGAAGTTCACAACTGCCTTATGATAATAAAGGGTAAAACTTTTTTGAAAAAAAGCTGTTTGTGCAGTAAGGAGTTAACGTTATTTAGCAGCATGAGTGCCTCTAACTAAAATGCAGTTTGTTGGACGGCAGGCGGAGAATTTGTACGGAGAGCAATAGCGAAGATTCTGAGGCACGTCGAGGTATTGAGGAAGGTGATTTGGAAATTGAAGAGGGTGTCGACGAGGAGGAGGCGGACACCGATCTGGAGACGGACAGACTACTTGGCCAGCAGAGAACAGATGATCAGGGCTTCTACGATGATAAGGTAAAACTACTGTTTTTTAATGTATATTGAGTAAAAAATTATCAAAAAATCTTATTTTTCCCCTTTAAATTGAATATATATTTACCTTTTACATTTACCTAACATGCATTTATGTTCAAAATAGAAAATTAGTGATTTAAATAATTTGTAATCTAGTTTATTGTCGTTAATTAAAAATAAAAATAATGTTTATTCAACAAAATTGTCATGATTTGAAAACGAAATTAAATTACACTGAAACTTGATTTTTCTTTTATTAAAAATGATAAAAATCTTCCATTTCCGCTTTGTAAATATGTAAAGACGGAATACACATAGTTGCCTTTAATTAGTGAAATTACATCAGGTAATTTCATTGTATAGAGAACAATTATATATTTGGACTTTTTCACTTTTATCGACATTTCGATCCATATCATTAGTATATTTTTTGTACATAAATTAAACTTCATACAAAAATCAATGACAGTTTGTTTACTGTTAATAGATTTCTGAAATTAAATTTGTTATACGTAATATATAAAAATAGATTTTAGTCATAGACGCTCAAATATATTAAGGAATTCGTTAAATAAAGCGTTTATTAAAAATGTGCTAGTAAAAAATATCTATAAAAATGCATTGTTTGATGTTTGATGCGTGCATTTATATGCATTGTTTGAAACTATAAAGATTTATTTATGAAATTCTGTATACTTAAAAATGTTTAACTGTAAGAATTATATGAATTTGTTGAAAATTTTTTAGCCTCACAAATTTTCTACTCGTATGTATCTTTTCGATGTTTTCAAACTCAAAATTAACACACGTATTTTACAATTGTCAATCAGCAGAACAATCGACTCTTCATGAAGACAATGTTCGAGTTTTATCCTAAATGTATTTCATAACAAAAACTTAATCAGAGTTATCAGCACTAATTGAAACTTGCCCTTGCATATTGTCGCAAAATTATCATATAACGAAATAAGAAAAATAGTTTTTGAAATGTAAATTTGCCAGTCAAATTACTAAATTTATATTTCCAATGTTAATATAGAAACTTTTTAATTTTGTAAGAAAAACTATATATTCCACATTTCTAGTCCTTTTATCTTTTTAATTTGTGTGCATATTTAATTTATAAATTTATTTAAAAAAAAAAGAATCGAGTTACCTTCTCAGGACATAGAGAATGTATAAAATTTCCAACTTCTAAGTAGCGTTTGACAATAGGAAATGTTTTAAATGGTGCCATTAACACTGATCACGTTCTTTAACACAATTACCCAGATCCTGCGTCGGCTTAAAAATAACAATACTCAATGGGGTTGGCAATTAGACGTGCTACTAATACTAACTTGGTGTTATGCAGGGGTGGCGGAAACCTAAGACTAGGACTATGTTACCGACAATGAGCGCAATAATAACGACTCCAAAGCAAACTCCTCCCAAAACCTTAGGTGTTACTCCCTTAGAGACACTATCGCCAACGGAACCTTTACCTTCAACGTCTGTCTCCATTTCTCCACCACCCATTGTTTCGGTCATACAGTCACCACCCTCCGATCACGAAGTCACGACTCCTACGCAACCTTCGTCGAGCCCTCAGAAGACCCCGATTAAAAATTCTCCTTCACCTCCTCAGAGTCTCAAGGAATCCAGCAGTAAAGTGAAAAAGGTGCCCCTTCTCAACAACTATCGTTGTTCATCTTTGTTTTTGTCTCTATTTTATTATCTCGTTCTCTAGCTTTGCTTTCGGCTTTTAGACCGTAGTTATTTTGCAGATATTTTTGAGTTTTGTCCGATAGCCTGCAATATCGAACGACTGTTGTTTATAGCATGTTCATTTTTCGCGATGATAGTCCGACATATGGTGTTCCTACTCGTTTATTCGAGCGAGTGAATATTGTTCTTGTAGTCAAAAGAAATTCATTCTGTTTTGAGAACGCGTTACGTAGCGTATTGAATAATGCACGCGCTGTGCAGGTTTGAGATTGATAATCGTCAGCATTCTTTTGTTTTGCATTACGCGTTTTGGTACGCTGTTGAGAATTTCTATTTTCATTCGATTGGTTGCAAAGTAACGAATGTCGTCTGCTAGCTGATTTGCTGAAGTAAAGATGTCTCATGACAGACATGTTATATTTAAAAAATGAGTCATCATTAATATTTATATACATCATAATCTCAAATCCTCATTTTTAGTAATGTAGGTACAACGGTTAAGAATCCAATCGAATGTAATATGAAAATTTCGCTCACTATTATGAATTTGAATTTTGCATACAATTTTATATAAAGTATTTTTTTATTCTATATTCGAGCTGGGCAAATTTAGAATAAAAATTGTCTAATTCCCTAATATAGGAAAATATTCTTCATTATGGTTGTAGATGAGTGTAAATTTATTTTTTTCATTTTTGAACAGGCAAATGGGGTGAATGTACTAATTTTGTCCATTCAACTAATTAGAGAAGAACCATACTACCTTTTCTTATGTGTTTTGTCTTATTAACAAAAATGAACTTTTATACTTATATTTGAAATGAGAACAGTATAATGTACTTTACATTGACAACGTGGATGTCAATGTAATACAAATTAATAGAATACTAATAATATATATTATAAGTGTAATATTAACATGAATAGTTAATATTATTATTTAACAAATTATTAGGATTGAAAATTTGAACAAAAGTTAAAAGTAAATCACCAGTGTACATATACCCTATTGTGTACATTAAACCATGAAATGATTATTAATTGCATGACTATTGTCATTATTTAATTTACAGCGTTTTGTATAATTTACAAAGTTAATGTTAATGAAACAATATCCTTTGCTTTTCAGGATAAAGAGGGGAAAAAGAAGAGTAGAAATAAAGAAGGTAATATCAATTCATATATACATACGTTAAAAGTACCTATTAATAATCGAACAATGAATTCATCGTTATAATTATATTCTCCTTTTTTGTATCAAAGTTTTTTCCTAAAAATATCGAAAGTTTCTTACTTTACTAATGACTGTTTACACATTTTACTACTTTTGACTATTTATAATCGAGTTTTAGTAGTCTGTGAAAGCTATACAACTAAAATCACAATTTAATTTAAAATTAATAAAGTGCAATGCGTACATTGACATCAAAGATAAGAGCATTAAAATAAGCATATTTGTGTTTTCTTACATGCCTGTAAGAAAATTTTTGTGTTATATTAAATAATGTTGATTTAATTCAACTAGTTTTGATGAACTCAGAAGGAAATGAACACTTTACCTATTCTAGGCCTATTAATAGACTATTCACTATACACAATTTGTATCTTAAGAAAAAAAATATCATTCGATAGTGAGCATAAACTTCATTTAAGAGCAGTAGATAAAGTATTAATTTATAAGTAATGCAATTAACAGCATATTACTAACCATAATTTCAACCTTCCTTAACGCTACCATTTCGGATTCTCACTGACTGCTCTGCTCTCATTGCTGAATAAATGGTACGTACCACTTTTTATGATAAGATTAATTACATTCCTTTAAATTGTTATAAGGAACAGTGTAAGGAAATAAAAAAAAAAGAAATGTAAAACTGAAATCAGGGGAAAAAATTTTGAGACCTTATTATTACGTTTTGTTCACCACATTGTATGTAATGTCTTTGACATTGTATGTGCTTTAT
This sequence comes from Nixonia krombeini, assembly GCA_022817245.1. NCBI lineage: Eukaryota > Metazoa > Arthropoda > Insecta > Hymenoptera > Scelionidae > Nixonia > Nixonia krombeini. The sequence goes on along the minus strand of JABFPT010000004.1, from coordinate 64,862 downwards.
CATACATACCCGTACAAAAATATAATCGATGTAGCAAAATTAACGCACTTAATGCGAGGAGTTAATTTCGAGTGAATACAAATTTGTACTCAGATATTTGCGTAAAGCAACGATAAATAAGCCACCGCCTGATTGAAAAGCGATAAATGTAACTCAAGATAAGCATCCGTAGATGTGACGTCTTTTGTCAAATATTAACGTTTTAACTTATCGTGAAAACTTACAACACTATCATCAGTGTCTAGAATACAATGATAAACAACACGTTGAGTGTAAGCACTCACCATACCGAGGAATACCTTGTACACGTTTACCGAGCGTTCCTGCACTTGAGCCGAAATAAGCGAGTATGAAACTATCATGGTTTCCGGTTCGATACAATAACACCGTAATCGTAAGCAGATATGACTTTACTTTCGACCCAAAACATTCGGCAATAGCTTGTCGCAATCAGTACGCGTTGTTCTGGCACCGTGTTTGCATCATTAAGCGTCGTCAATGATGGGTTCTTTAACCAAAAGTGACATACATCTCGGGTTAACGTGAATGTTTAATTTGGAGTAAAATACATAGATGTCTTGGCAAACGTGATAATATTATTAGTGGTAGTATGTCGCCCGATATGGATGAGCCAGATATAGTGATATCCGGCTATGAGTCGGGTAGAAAAGTCAAAAAAGATGTGAAATGTGGATCGCAAATCGATGCGAGAATGTTATGCTTTGCACATGATTATGTAACGACTTTCGGAGTATTGAATGACAAGAAGTACCCTCATGCTAACTGGAGTATTTCTATGTCCGTTCCAGCGCTTCTGGATGATCCTTCAGTGCTCATCGAGGGCGTCCTGTTTCGGGCGAGGTACCTCGGGTCGACTCAGCTAGTCTGCGAAGGGCAGCCAACTAAATCCACTCGGATGTGCCAGGCGGAAGAGGCGGTGTCTAGAATAAAGGTATGCAAACTATCACGTTTACATGATAAACATACCCAAACGTGCCTGTCGTAGATTAATGAAAAAAGTGTCTTACATTTTTTGAATAGATTATTTTCTTTAGAATTGTTATCTTTTTCAAGTTAATTTGTTTCAAGTAATAAAACTAATTTTAAAGATCTAGGAAGATTGAAGAATGTAAATCAGCCCAAAAATAATTTTTTTAATTTATTCAATACATCAATGATTTATTAGAGATTATTCAAATACTTTGACGAATAATCCGGACTTCTGATTTTTGTTAAGGTATACAATATAATACATATAATTGTTTTAATGAAGTTTTGAAATGTGTGACGTTCAAAGAAGTTCGCAAAATTCTTATATTAATATAATGATATAAATGGAAATGCGTATCGTTGAATATTATTAATATCATAATAAACATTGAAAAATGCAATGTTTAAAATTACATATTAAATATGTCAAAACTAAAAGTGAAACTGCAGTAATGCGTAAACTATTATTATTTTATTATCAAAGTTGTAGATTTTTATTTCTATAACAAAATATAATCTACATGCCCAGATGTTATATGTAGATACCATGACAAGCGAAGGAAAGATGTATATAACAAACTGAACGTCGTTCAATCCTATGAAAATGTATTTTGCTACTGTAAAACTAAGAAATGAAGAAATTACATAGTGGCATGCTCTGGATGCTTTAAGACAATTTTCATTTGCTGTTTCATTTATGCGAGGTCGATGCAATATTTTGAGCTAAAACAATATATCTTCATTTATATGGTTTTAACTTGCTGGGGCAATCTATAGAATGTTTTTGTTTCCTCTCCAGTATCTTGTACATTTAAAGGATAAATGGCTGTTTATTCACATCACAATAATGGGGCGCAAATTGTACAAAGAAAATGCACTGTTTCCGTCAGTCTTTATGGTGTTCTGCCTCAAATAGATGAAATACAATATCTCGTTAGGTCACAACTAGTTTGAACCTGAGAGTTTCTAGCAGGAAAGATCAACGCAGTTACTGCACAGTTGACTCAAGGAAAAGATAACACGTGTCACTGTCTCACTAGCCTTAGTTTTCAAAATTGACGAATGTTTCATTGTACAATGAACCTTTCTTCTAAAAAGTTGAAAAAGAACGTGGGAAAAGTATACGAAACAAATTCGGCGGTGCTTAGAAAACTTCAGTTTTTCACATACTAATTCTCCTTGAGCTTCTCTTTTTTCACAAGTGTTTGTCACAAGTGTAAATGATCGCTCTTTTTCTTGAGATAGCACTGATTTCTTTCCTTGCGCTCTCGTGACTATTTTTTTAACAGACAGTGTTTGGAAAGATCACGATGCACTCTATTTACGACTGTTTGCTGCTTTTTTACACTACTTTTCATTCACGTATGCACATTTGTGCATCACAATCCCGTTTCATTAATTGCTTTAAAAGTTAAATAATTTTCTATTGAAATATTCAAAGTAATTTTTTTTTTGTATCAGCGGTTCTCCATTTCTAATTATTTTGATTTTTCGCGTTTACTATTGCAAGTTCTCGAGCATTTGAAATTGTAAATAAGAATAATTTTTGCAGGAATCAGTTGCACTGAATTGGATGGTCATACCAAATTGCAGAAAAGTTACATTAATTGTCCACTTATTACTTAATGGTTTACCGTTTTTTTAATAAATGGCTAAAAACATAATAACATGTAACTGCATTTAATGTTAGAAATTTATAATAATAGTGGTTATACACGTCATATTTACAAGTACTCTATTTTTATGTTAGTTTTTCATTCTTCTCCACACTACAAAAGTTAAAACTATTACATTTATTTGTACACAGGAGAAAAAATATAGTTGTTTCTAAATACTGTATAACCACATAATTAGAAAATAGAACTATATACTGATCTGTTCTTTGATCAGAAATCAATAAACAGTAAATTTATTTTATTAATTACTATTTAACTTTAAGTTGCTGAAGGCATTGAAACAATATAAAAAAACCATTAAAAGAAATAGAAGAGTGATAAAATAAATATCTAAATCCGAGATGGTCATTTAGTCCAATTTGATCAATTTCACTGAGAATTAATAAAAAAGAATATTCATTTAGAGTATACGGTAAGAAACAAATTGTATTATATGCCATGAAGTAACATAACCGAAGAGATGTACAAAAATCCACAATGGTGAACTCGATGGTCTTAAAAAGAGACAAAGTTCTTAGCAAACACCTTTCTGAACGCTGGCTACGATGTATCTATTTCATACAACTAATTCAAATAATTGTAAGCGGCCGTTATGCAAAGGCCTGGATGTTTCAGTGTAGCCGCCCCTCTTCCTCACATCACCAACACCACCACCACCCACCGACCACCGAACACTGTCATCTTTTCAGTGTAATTTTTGATGTGTCCGTTGTCTGTCGGTTTGTCTCTGTTATTCTCTATCTGCTTGTCCTTCAACTCTCTTCGTAGATTTACGCGTCTAACGATATATGCGTATTGCACAGAACTTGAAATCTAGAGACGATGCTAATGCGTACCATGTACTCTGAAAAAGCTTGTTACTTCTTCTGAATGCGTATAAGGCTTGTGCTCGCAGTACTTGTTAAGATGTAACTGACTCCTGTGCGTTAAGGACATCTTGTATAGTGCAGACATTGCTAGACATTGATATCTAAAACTGGTAACTTATGCAATTTAAAAATGTACTGTCCTACTTTTATCTCATTTTATGAATAATGTTCGTACTTCAAAATTGGGATTTTCCAAATACACCAATATGCCAGTATGAGTTATCAGTGTCCAGTATTGATAGCATAACAGATCTGAAATATGATTTATACCTTTGATATGTAACAAAGTCAGTAAGTAAAGTTTTCTCTGTGTTCTGTAATATGTTATCTGCTTTTTTTGATACCTGTATAATATCTGAGAATTTAAAACGTTATTATGTGGATTGATATATGTTGAATGAAAGTGCTATGTTCCCTGTTACATCACGTTAACCCCTCCACAAAATGTTTTGTAGCTATCTTCATGTTTTCTCGTCGACCGTAGATATTAAACATAAAAAAGTTTACTGCTTGATTCTGCTATAAGCTAAAACCATAAAGCTTGCTTGATGTCTATTGTACTTTGGAATGATGCCAGTATCAAGACGCTCTACGTACATACACTTTAACGTCATATTTCTTAGCAATTGTTCAGAGGACACAAAGTTAATTTCAAAATGGATTCGATATACTTTCATAATGCCTCTGAGATATTTGTATTGTAGAAGAAAATACTATTTTTGTATATTGTTGGGTAAATACGAAGAAATTTAACAAAACATAGGTTGTTCAATTCTTAAACATCCTACGAATGTAATATCTTCAAGTTTTTTTACATACAATAGTTTAAGTAATGTTTTTTTCATAATAGCTCAAGGACAACGTGTATACTCATTGAGGTAACTTATTTACACACAGGTTTGTTAATGCAGAAACATGACTAACTAATTTAAATTTCACTATATCGTATAATGGATATATTACTATTGTATAGTTTTACCAAACTTCGTTCTCTGTAAAAGTATTCTAAATTTTCACTACACTTTAAAATGAAATTACTTTTCATAAAATCAAGTAAACAAGTGTTTCTATAACCTAGCCTTCAAATATCACTTATGTAAAATACTCTAGTAATAACATTTCCATTACTATTGTTATAAGAAAATAATAACTGAAAGTCACCCATATTTTAAGAACATAATAATTTAAGAATTTAAGAACATAAATTATAATAAAGGTTGAAGAAGAAACGAATATTTATTTTTCTTACGCAATAATCATGAATTTTGGAATATATGCATATATAGTTATATAATGTTGTAATGCAAATATGATGCTTTTTCTACACGGTATTTACTGCCAGTTCATGTTTAATCTGTACAACTTTTGTTAGGAATGCATTATAAATAAGGCTTTCCCTGCTTGCTTTCACTCTCTGCTAGTAGAAGTTAGGAATAGTCTTGTGTACTGTCAGTGTATTGTGAATGATGTTTTGTAATACATTTTTATATGTATATTTAAATTTAATTATATTAACAGCTTCTTCAAATGTCTGGATTTTGACTTGCCAATATTGTGATTATAAAAATACGAACTCAAATCAAAGGGTATGAGGTCATTCAAAATTTTATAAACGGAGCATTCAGTTGTTTAAAGTAATATGAACTATTTACAAAATATAATCATTCATCATTGTGAATCATAAGTAAATACTTATTAAAGTGTCCCTTTATGTTTATCAATACGATGGAGTTGACATATATAGCTTCTTCCAGAGTACTAATTTATGAATAAATAAGTATTGCAATTTATGAGCCATAATTTTATTCTAAGAAATTATGCTTTGTTGTATAAAACGTATACTTTATATGTACAAAATAGAGGTCAAGTTAGTTATTTTTAACTTAAACATTAATATTCTCATGGCTTAACTTAGCTTTAAATACATTTAAGCACTGTTTAAACAGCTTAAGAAATCCCTTTAAAGAAATAAATGAAATGTATTTCCAGATACATCAAAGACAGTTTTCCCGAATGTTTCAGTTATCGTTCACTTTGAATAAATGACATTAGAAGCAGATTGGCAAGTCGAGTTCCTCGAATTTAGTTCATTATGCTTTGTCTGTTGATGATGGCGTTGCAATGTCACTAGCAGAGCCTTTGTTTGTTTGTTTGGCGCGTGCATAACCGAAGGATGGGCCAGTGCCGATGCAGGCAACGCTCTTAAACTATGGGGGGCCTCACGGGTACGGTCGCTGCAGCATCGCCTCGCAAGGGAGCCTCGAAGAAGACGAGTGCAATTCTAGCGAAGAACTGATAGGCAATGCCTCCGGCGGAGGCCAACCCGAGTCGAGTTCGGTAGGGGTCCAGTCTAAGTTGGGCCCGATCACAAGCTCGATCGGGTCCACAACTGTTTTCAGACTACAATTTCTCGGGTCGGTTGAGGTGGAAGAGGAAGGGGGTCGCAAGCGGCGTAAGCGCCTTAAGAAGCACATGGTGGAAGAGGCAGTAACAAAGATAAAGGTCCGCCTTTACCATGATCCTCTTTGACGTCCCTTGCATTCTTCCTGTTTTTATTAGTTTAAACTCTTTGCAAACAATCATATCGGTCATGCTTCATACGTTTGTAATGTGTTTTTAAGAACATGATTTGAATATATTTGTCATGATGAAAGTCACCTAGCAACGTTTCTAGAAATTATTCAAGAATAAGTGTAATTGATAAACTAAGAACAATATTAGAATATGTGTTAGGCGTGTATGTATGTGTGTGTTATTATTCTAAAAAATTCGTTAGATGGCTTTGATAATGAGTAACTTAGTACTTTATATAACATATTTTGTATACTAAGTATTATATATACGTTACAATATACTCTTGAACTCTTTTAAAACATTCGTAGAAAATTCGCCTTATTTGCCTGTTATATATATATATTAACCTATTTGTAAATATAAAAAATATATAAATTGATCTTATCATTTTAAAAGGTAATTAGAAAAGTTTAAACAAGGGAGAAAACTACAGGGCTTTCTTGTCTATGACAGGTTACTTGAGGAAGTGTGGTACCTGTGATGCATAAAAGGAATCCCTGCACTGCACAAAATCTTTCCTCTTAAGCAATTCTTCAATTAGATTTGATAGTTTTTTATGTCAAAAAAATATTTCACATACAAGAATTGTTGCAATTTGTAATTAATGAGTGTCAACATACATTACCAGTAAAAATATAACAATTTTTAATAAACTTTAATGTTTTATAGGGCATTACTAAGACACCACAAAATGTCATTGATAATTGAAATTCTTGTTACCTTGAACTCTATTTAAATTTTACCCAATTACCACTGGACTTTAGATTAAACACAGTTTAGGTCTAACGAGCAAAGGTTTAAAGAAAGTAAATATATGTGAAAAAGGGAAAAAATACTCTGTAATCAAATCACAATTTAAAATATTATACAAATACAGGTTTTCACATTTTCGCCAGTAAATTTTATTTATTCTTTTTCTATCGGTACTTATACTTGTAGCATATGAATTGAACCTAAACAGAGCCTGAATTCAGTCTTGAAAAAACTTTGA
>JABFPT010000004.1:36665-47590 GCA_022817245.1 Nixonia krombeini | reverse complement strand
CCTTTTTTGTACGAAATAATTTCTAATGACAAAAAAGAGCTGGAAAACATCAAGCAATAGGCGATTCCACGATATTCCCATTGACGATTGGAATAAATGATGATTTATAGATTGATTTCGAACGGCCACTTGTGCGAAATATGAGTATCTCTACTTTATAAAAAGCTTGCGCTATAGCTTCGAAAGTCATGACACACTGGCTACAAAATATCATGGCTATCTTTATCAATGTTTGTGAATGTATCATAAGTTACGATAATTAAGTAAGCGAGCTATTGAATGTGTATATGGTAATACTATACTAGTCCATACAAAGACAACAATAAACTGTAATTTTGAACTCCAGTTTAAAAACCTTGTCTCTATTATTGTCACATTCGTTTAGTTGTATTATATATGTGCATATTTTGCATAAAGTATTTAACTTTGCTTTTTTATATACCAAATTTATGAATATACAAAAAGTTGTTAGATATTATTACCGATTATTAATTTGCTGCAACTGAAAATACACTATCAATTCATTATTTAGAAATATCAAATACCGACAAACTTGATAATTCGTAATGTTCGAACTCTGTATCCAGTCAGTTGCTACCCCCCACTAACTAAGGCCACAATAGTTGGGGTGCCTCGACTCCAGAACAGAACGGTGCTTCGTCCTCATTGAAATTCCCAGATGGAGGAAATTTAAAGGGTGAAAACTTTGAAATTTGATGGATTGACTCCTCCATCCCATTATTTTTTTCATAATATTTTCGTCCCCGATGGCGAGAAATGTTGACATCGATGTTGATTATTGATGTTCATCGCGAGAGGTGTCCGTTCATGTACACTACATAAGTGAAACCCTGAATTGATTTTTCGAAAATTTAATATGTCGAAAAAGATTTGGTGTCCCTTATTTTGGAATATTCGCCAGAATTTTCTCTAAAACCTATCAAGAACTATCGATTTATCGCAAATCTACTTGACACTCTTTGAAAAAATTCGTTTTTGACGTTTATAAAGGTGTTGTATAAAACATTCATTTCATTGTTATATAATTCATATTTATTGTTTGGGTTTCGTTACATACTAATATGGTAGTGATCGAAAAAGTAACATGTGAATGTCAGAAGTGAAGTGTACAGGGGTGAGAGTGAACCGTACAATTCCTGTTAGTGTCGCAAAAATCAATCAAAAATAAAGAGAAAAAATATTTCAAATACAATTTAATAAACAAAAAGGCAACATTAATAAACAATGATTTGAAATATGTAATTATCATTGGTGAACTAAGGATATCCAATTTTCATTACACTATTATACTTTTCCTATGTATATTTTTCGTATAGGTTTATGATACAATTATTTACAATGAATGCAAAGAAAGACTTTCTGTTTATTTTCCTTTAACTTCTGCACCATTTTCCTTAATTCGCCTCAGTATACTCAGTATACCTCAGCAATACGTATGTACTTCAGTCATTCACGTTAAGATTTAAGTGTAACCCAAACCGCAGGATGGGTGACCGGTACAGTACACATATGTGCAAAACCATTGAATTATGTCTACGAATGGGAGACTTTTTGAATAAAACTCAATGTACTTTATTCATTGAACATTAATTGAAAAATACATGTGACTCCTAAAGTTCAGTTCATTAGGTTTGTGACTAATATGTGTATCAGACATTTCTCCAGATTACAAAGGTCGTTAAATTAAAAATTTTACTCTGTAAAAATTTAATAAGCCCTTATGATTTTTATATTGTATTTTTCTTTTATATTGTACGCAAGAAAAATTATTCATGTTACAAGAAATGTTTTTTTAAAGTTGTGTAAATACAAAAAAAATGTGTTTTTACAAATGTGAACGTAATATGCTACGTTCGAGTTAACAAATTTGTATTTATACGTCAATGCGTTTTTTGTTTTATCATAGTACCTATCTATAAAGTGCACATTAAAATATTGATAAATAGTTTTATTAAAATAAACTTTTACATTGAACTGAAGAATAAAACTCGTCTGTTATGTAAAATTAGAATACAAACTTTTAATATTATGTGCTTTCAAAATTAATTTATTTATTACAGCATATTGTTCTATAAATGTATGTTAGGTAAGATAATTTAAATACTTTTGAAGTACTTAAATTGAGTATTTAATTTGAAGATGTATAAATTTTTCAAATAGAAAATGCATTTATATCACCCAATATGTTCCAAATTATTTATTCTATTGGGAAAAGTAGCAAATTATTAATTTATAATAATTATTTAATGAACGTAAAATAGATGTATTAAAATTACTCGTAGTGTATTGTATAAATTTCTGTAATTATAATGAGAAATGTTCACTGATCTAAGTAAGAAATATTTATTGTCTATAATGGTATTTTGTTGTATTATTAAGTGTATTTTTTATATCAAAATCATAATTCCTAAAATTCTTTCTTACATAATATCAATCATTTTCACAATTACGATTAAAACATTATCAATGTCGAATCAGAGCTTGATAAATCAGATAACCTCTTTTGTTATAAACAATGACATCCACCAATGCATGATTACTGAATTCTTTGCGAATAACGGGAAATAGCTACATATGTTGTGTAGTTCTTTTTTTTATTATTATACACGAGAAAGTACACATTGTGCACGGAGTGCAAGCTTCATTTTTTTCAAGAGCCACTGTCAATTTCAGATATAACCATACTATAATTTACTTATTCTTTTTCATCAATTTGTATTCTCCGATCGGTTTAAACAAAAATTGTAAAACTCAATTCACTTCTTCAAACAACGTATTATTTTTATTTAAAAATACAGAATAATTTATTGAAATTAAGATTGTTTTTCAATAATTACCTACAAAAGCACGTTTTTCAACGTCTAATGATTTTAGACAGGGAAAAGATTTGCATTTTCATAACGACCATTCGATTTCTGGCATTCTCTGGTATTATGAACTGTATTTTTACACGTTTTGCTAATTAAAATTAATATTACACAATTTAGCGTATCCAAAACATATATCTACATATAGAATTTCGAAATAGTACACAAAGTTCAGATACTAACGCAAGACAACTTATTGATCATGTAGCCTTACACAATTTAATAAAATTAACAATGTTTTACAAACGCTTTTTATGTGGATACTATAGCAAAAATTGGATAACACAATGGTATCGGTAACTAAACCTTGCCCGTGTGGGAAAATTTGCAGAATTCAAATGTACCATTCATAAAAATGATTTCATGCATAAATTTAACAAATACATCATTGATTTTGTAATAATAATATTAATATAATAGTAATTAAAATAATAGTAATAAAATAATAATAATATTATTAATAATATTAATAATAATAGAATGATGGAAGAGCAACAAAACGCGAACTCTTCTTTGTACAAGGCTACAAAAAGGCCTCACAAAAAATTCATATCCGCGAGGGTGTTCGTTATTCGTGTAATTCCACATTCGTGATTCACGTCCGGCCCTATTACATAATTCGTCAGTGTCATAGTTCCTCACTTGTTTTTCTCGAAGCTACCGCGGAACGGAACAATTCCAACAAGCTTGGTAGTGTCGAAGAAATGTTGCAGAACCTTTGTTTTTACAGCTATATAGAAAATACAGTCCCATACAATGTATTCTTACAAAACGTTTTTATTATCTGTATCAATAGCAAAATTATGTAGACAGGTGCAGGATACGCAGCTGGCATGGGATATTAAGTGACGTGGAAAAGATTAGGGGTGACACTTCGGTTCGTGATAATCGGCCGCGCTGAGATCAGTTATCCATGGCATATCTACGAGTCCATTCTTTGGCGTTACGTATCGCTTCGCTTTCGTTTACTTTCCACAGTTCAGCCACATCGTTGGCCAGTGGGTCATCCGGGTTGGGCGCGCTAAGCAGTGCCTGTATTGAAAGTAGTACGGTTCTGATTTGGAGTGCTGGACTCCACTTGTCCTTAAGAATATCCAAGCAAATTCTACCAAGCCTGTATAAGGTAAAAAAGTATACGATTTTAATTTGCACAATACATCTATTATTCATGCGATTAGGAAAATAGTTTATTGAAAGTTTCTTTCCAAAATAGAAAAATAATGCAACAATGTAATGAGAATGAAACTAGTATTGAATCTTTACACTACATAAACATCAATTACTATTATTTTATGTTAATTTAGGTATTACTACTGGCTTGGCAAGAAAGGAATTTGGGTTTTCACTGTAAAATAAAACAGAAAACCGAAATTATTTTCTTGTCAATCGAATAGTTTCAATCACAACAAAAATAGTGAAAAAACATTCGAATTTTGAAATGCTGTAATGTACATACGACAAATGTTATGTATAATTATAACATAATCTTGATAGCGTTCCAGATCATTATATTACTGTCTTGCCTTGATAAATGAAATGTTTTTATCAAGATGGTATGGTAATATAGATCAATACTTTTCAGTTATATATATATATATATATATATATATGTTATATATATGATGTTAATCAATAATATGTAGTGTCAAGAATCCAGTTTAACTGTTTTTGTTACGAATAAAAGTAGTATGTAACATAAAAAACGATGTAAGGGGAACATCCTACAGAACTGCAATTAAAAATGAGATTATATTACTTGCAAATAGCTTCATCAAATAACGAACGCTTAACGTGATGTAATGTGTGAGTAATAATAAGATATTACATACCTGTCGATATTTGGATGATAGATTTTTGTAATGAATCTAACTTTGGGTGCAGACATTGGGTAGTCCTCTGGCAGGAATAATTCGAGCTTGAACAAGCCACCTTCAAAAGGCGAGTCTTCAGGTCCGGTTACAATAACATGAAAATACCTAGCATTGGTGTCATCTGGTACAGCGCTGATGCCAGGAACTGGCTCTTGCATGAGTCTTTGTGTCTCTTTAATAATTCTCCTGGGCAAGGCAGCCATTATTCTTCAAAATCTGTTCAACAAGATTATAAATTATTACTTTATGTTACATATTAAGTATGGAGGAAATGTTATGAATAGGCAATTTTTCCGACAACCTAAAGAGTATGTTGCTCAGAACTCTTATTATACATAAAAATAACAATAAAAAAGTAACGTATATGAAATAATAATAGTTAGGGAATTAAGTATTATGGAGTAGCAAATGCACTTTTCATATTTATAAAGAATTATTTGCAACATTTTCATAATAGATAAATACATGAAATTGAAATGATGGAAATGATAGAACAGAAAAGTCTTTCACATTGAATATTGCTCAAGCAACCATAAATAGATGGGAAGAAGGAAACAGATTTTAATATGCGTGACTGACATGCTGTATAATGAATAATTAATAAGATTACTTATATATGTACTCTATATAATATCCACATAAATGTCTGATTGAACTATTTAATAACAATTTTGTAATGCAAGTTTAATAAATGACATTTTAATATGTATGCGCAATTGTACAATACAAAATATATTAGAATATTACAATGTGAAAAGTATGGAATTTACAGTTATAAAAATAGTGTGGTACTACTGTACATATTATACCATATACACATATTACATATTCAATTAGAATGGGTAGGTAACTTGAAAATTTACATTTGTTAATGCTAATTGTTACATTAACTGTAAACATAAGTCTTGTTTGCTTTATGTTATTTCGTTATTCATAATATGTTTAATACTATTCATTAATGATTGTCCTTTATTAGTCTGTAAATTAGTCTTTTGTATTTTTCAAAATAGATCAGTACAAAAAATTGCTATACAATCTTTTGATAGCTTAAATAGATTTTTAAAAATTTGTATAAACTTTCAAATTACAAATCAATGTATATAATAAATCAATTTTGAGGCAATTAAAAAAGGTTATTTTTTAAAATTTAAAAGAAAATCATGGTACATTCAATTATTTGTTTGTTGACTTACTAAATAAAATAATTAGTGCAATTATAAAATATGCTGAAAAAAGTTAAAATATATGTAAAACATCCATTCAAATATCTTCAAACAACATGCTAAATTCTATTAGAACTGTTGTATACATATCTTATATTAAATTTAAATAATAACAAAACTGATATAAACTTTATTTTGCATTCATTTTGGGTATATATTCTTTTACAAATATTATCTTGTGATAATTAAAAAATATTATCTTGTGATAAAAAGAATAGCATTTGTAAGATGTAGAAAAACATGTCAATAAGGATTTATATTTTTATTAATTTGTAATGTTAAATAAAAATTTACATTAAATAAAATATTGCGAGTTTTGAGTCAGTAGTCATGACTTGTACAACATATTTAAAAATATACAAATTCAGTATTACATAAATCAAATGCATTAAAATCGTATTGTTAAAGATGTTCAATGATCTAAAAAACATGTCTTTAAAGTTTGCGCAAAATTTACATATTAAAGTATACGAAACCTAAACATGTTTTAGATAACTGAACACTTGATCTTTTGTTATGGAAACCAAAATTATCAGTTCCTTGTCCATCTTACATTAAACTATCCGATACTTCTATTATCTTAAAATAAAAAAAGCAAAATACACACAAAACTTTTCCACATACCTGTTACAATGTTTCTTATATTTATTGTTGTTTTTTATCTTTAAAATATCATAATTACCTTAAACTCTTTTATATAATAATCAATTTAATCCCAGTGTTATATTTTAATATAAATTAACTGACAGTGAAAACAATTAAAAATATTATCCTTACAACTTTACACGTCAAACAGAATCACATGCCATTTTCTTCAGATAACATTACCATAAAAAATATTTAATATAATATTATTTCCACATAATATGTGCAAAGTAGAATGGGGCAAAATGTTCTAGATTGTATGGGAACTGCATACAAAGAAAACAATACAACTACATACAATACAGATTTTCACGACACGAGTAGAATTTAAAATGCAGCGCGTGGTCCGGAGAATGAAGATCAATGTATCGCGGAGTCATAAGATACGGTAAGTAAGCGATACGGCAGGAGAGGTTATGTAGCTAAACCTGAAGTACGATATGAAGAATGAAGAAAAAGCTGCGAAGTAAAGTCGAAGCGAGTGAAAAAGCTACTGAAATCATTAACAATAATAACAAGATCTTGGTTATTTGCGTTTACGAAGTTTTTTACACTGATTTTTTGTACGTAAGGCGAAGCCAAGTAGCCGAGATTGGTGGAAAAACGAAACGTTGGAAATATATAGGAATTTGAGTAACTGACGTTAAAGCCCTAAGAATAGAATAAAGCTTGCGGTGATTACCGAAAGGGCAACATTTCATAAACTAAGCATTTTTTACATACTTGCGGTAATCCTGCCAACCTTTTCGCTCTCTGAGAACATACAGCAATCCAGCGGGAGTCCTTTACACACCCGCATAAACAAAAAATGTATCACGAAGGGATGTTGGCCCTGTTATTGTTGTAGATTGACAGCCGATACTACCAGCGGTCGAATTTGATTGCGCGTCCGGCACTGTTCGCAAGTGCAAAAGATACGGGATGTGACTCCCGCGGCACATACAATACGTGAAAAAATATGCCCGCGTCACTCTCCACCGACAGTCTTCGTTGCCCTCTTCATCTATTTCCTTCTTCCACTTCTTGCGTCCAACAAAGCGAGAAGAGAAAGAGACAATGAGAGTTGGAAAGAGTAAGACGACTGTGTTCGCGAGTATTCCCCTGCCTTTTTTCCCCGTGAATTCACAACGTCTCAGACTTTTGCCGAATTTCAGCGATTCCACTTACATCGAAACTCAAAATCACTTTTGCAAAGTGCTAATTTAATTTAAATCGAGTAATGTGTATGTATCTTTCTCTTTAGTACCTCTGCCAACACACCACATGCCTATGGCGCTGCGTGGCCTTGGGCTACGTCAGCCGAATCACGCCGCTGCTACTACGGAGAGTCATGATGTTTAGTTTGACGCTAACTTCAGGTTGTTCGAGATTACTGGATATTTATTTTTTTCCTTCAAAGTGAAACCCGGTAAATTTCTGATATGTAAATAGGAGTTTTATAGTTTTAATCGGTATTGGTTTTAATGATCCGAAAAACTGATCTTGTAATACGATAAACTAATGCAATGCCCAAATGTACTTTCAGAAAGAACGGTGTTCGAAACTAGCATTGTATTACAACAATGCATAGTTCATTTTTCTAGTTAATATAAGTCAGTCGTATACATGTAAATAAGATGATAATTAAATTAATAATTGTTTGACTATACTTACTTTTATAAATTTTAATTTGTAAAGATATGGATTTTCGTTAATTTTGTGGAATGTATTTTTAATATACATAATGGAAACTATTAAATATATGTACATATTTGAGCGAAAAATGAATTGTCATTTACGTTCACTTTAAACAAGTCAAAATTTCTGTAATTTGAATCATATATGATTTTTTTTATTTAGACGTATTTAATCAAAATATTCATATGCGCTAATGTATTATAAAATTACGGTGAAGGAAATCAATTTTTAGCTTTCAGTATAAATACAAATTTAATATCATTGATATTTTTTAATTGCGTATAAATGAGATCAAGTTAAAGAATTTATGTTTAAACATTCCACATTGTTTTCATTAAGCATCGTGTTACTTTTATGTACAATTGAAAAAAAATATGTTTCAAGTTGTCGTCCTTGAGACAAGTGTTTCCAATATATACAAACCAAACGTGAATTTGATTAAAATGTAGGTAAGAAATATTGTAATTGTATGTGTACATGAATTAAAATATTTATTATAATAGGAAAGCCACGATGATTTCAGACGGAATTTAAAGCAAACGATAACAATAATAAATACATGTCATTATGTTATAAAATATTTTGAATTAAAACTTGACTGTCACATTTCTCTAAAACGGAAAATAGCTACAAAAAACTAAATGAATACTTCCAACTCAACAGTAACATCTAAAAAGAGTTGTGCATGGAAATAGTTAAAATACTGTTATGTATACTTTTTGAATTGAAAGTGACAGCAACAACGTGCCTATTTCCACTTTACTTTCGACCGGTCGTCGACAAAGCCAGACGCCAGACGTTTTGTCAAACAAAACGAAACAAAACTGAGCAAAATACAAATGTCATTTTATCAACGTTGTCAAATCCAAAATGTCATTTATTTTTATTTATCAGTGTGTGAAAACGACAATTTTTAAAATAGCTTTGTGAAAATTTCTTCAGTGTATTGGTAGGTTTATCATTGAAACATTGGACGTATGTTATTGTTTACTTTGACTTCCTTTGTTTTTGTCAACTGTGTTTCATTCTTTTGTGCGCTTGGCGCATCAGAATATGTGATTTCTAAATATTTGCAAGGTCGTGGTTGATATTTCTATCCAATAATGAGAATAGTTTGATGCTTATAATTTTGCAGGATGTAACCTCTGAATTCTTAATAAGTACTAAATATGAAAATACGAAAATATGTTAGTAATGTATTTATATTACAAATTATTTCATTTTTGTCAGATATCTAATTCTGTTTATATTGTTGTTAGCGTAAAAATGGCTGATGTGAGGTTACTGGTCCAAGAGGAAGGTCGAGCTGCAAGAAATTTGGTAGCATTTAATGTGCCAGTAAGTTCAAGTAACACAGAAAAAATCACTCGAAAACCTCCAAGTGTTCCTCGTGTGTCACAGTCAGCTTCAATGAAACGTTCATTAAAGAGTAATGCAAGAGTGAGATCAGCTTCAACTGGACGAGATAAAAAATCTGGTACGAAATTATATTTCTTATTTGAAATAAAATTTGAAATTCATATTCATGACTTTTGTAATAATTTCCATTTGAAATTATTTTGCTTTATATTGATATACTTGTTAATTATGTAATATAAATTCTAATCTTAGAGACTGATTAAGAAACTGCATTTCTATTTTGTCTGTTTATAAATTTTATTTTTGGAATCTGTACAGTACAGAGATCTATAAAGTAATCCTTAAGGCATATTCTGTATATGAATGACTTAGTACTATATTCATTACAGAGTTGCATGCTCGTTATTGGGCATTTCTTTTTGGTAATTTGCAAAGGGCTGTGGATGGCATTTACCAGACATGTGAAGAAGATGAAAATATCTCTGAATGCAAAGAAGTCATTTTAGTCTTGGAAAATTACACACGTGATTTTCACAACCTCATTGAGTGGTTTAAGGTAAAGTGGGCTTATGAAAATTCATCACCGCCGCTAAGACGAACACCATTAGCTTGGGAAGTAAGGAAAACATCACCATGTCGTACCTGGAATTCATCTATTGTACCAAAGTCCAGTAGCCCTCTTCAGAGGACAAGTCCTACAGGCTCTATATGCAAAAGTCCTGTGGAACAAACAATATGTGAGGATCAAGATGAGAAAGTGGTTTCTGTAAAATTTGATAAATCTTCTGACATAAAAAAAAGTAATGTTCCCAGGAACAGTGATGATGGTGGTCTTAAAGAGAAACAGCGAAATATTATCAGCAAGGGTCTTGATGAAATGATGGCCAAAGAAAAGTCTACATTGACGAAAGTTACTGGAAAATCCACTTCAAAAAGACCTCCACTAGCCAAAACTGCCAATGATATAAATTCCTCTGAAAGTATTAAAGTCATTACTTCAAAACAATCAAAGAATAGCATCAGAAGTGTAAATAGATTGTCAGTTACAGACACTGTCAAGCAAATTTTATCAAAGGATACGAATGTTAATGCTAATGACATTTATGAAGATTTGAACAGAAAGAGAAACAATGCAGATAGTGGAACATATGTTAAGAAAAATAGAAGTAGTAAAGATCTTGAGGCTGTCAAGAATGAAATTAACTTAGGTGGTGAAAAGATCGAAAATGAACTTGGCGATGATGCCAAAAAAGAAGCAAGTG
>JABFPT010000003.1:134684-145953 GCA_022817245.1 Nixonia krombeini | reverse complement strand
TGGTTATATGTAACTTATAAGTCGTATAAGTGAACTTTTTTGCGTGAAAATGGTATATAATCAGTGACTATAGAACGATACCGTGAATATGGAATTTTTCGCGTATTAAGATATCTTCGAAAAGTCCTTTGAGGATAGTCTGCAGGAGCTTGTTAACGTTGACGATTACAGCATCAACGGTGAAAGATCTCTCTGGCTGTCACCGCTTGTACCTTTCTCTCCGCATCCCTCAACTCTTTTCATATTGTCACCGTCGCTGTGTCCTCCCTCGTGGCATCATTTTATTGTCGGTAGGGTTTGACCAGCCTGACAAGTTCCAGGGGAAGCCTACATCAGCTCTCTCACATGACCGCGTCTACGGTGGCCCGCACACGCGCGCATCTTTCGTATACGTACGACTTAGAGATAAGAGGGAGGTAGAAAAAGACGCGCTATTTCGCTCGCTCGCCTTTCACGTGCGCACTCCGTCTTCTCTTCGTGCTCTCCTCGTGATCCATGGCCTGTCCCAATCTATGCTGCCGTGGCAAAAGGAAGCAAAGCAAATCGCGGGCAAACACTCGGTTTAACCCAGTAAGGGGCCTCGGCTACCAGAATAGCTTGTTCCGCATTGCATTATTAGACGGTTATTTTCGAATGTTCCACCTTATGCTGATTCCACGCGGACCGTCATTCGCGCGCTACCTTTCCAATTAACCTCCATTGTACAGGCGAATGGGTGAAATGATTCGCGATTCGTCAATGTGATATATTCGTTCGATCGACGCAGCAGTTAAAATTGAATATCTCTTAATCGAATATCGAAAAAAATTACAACAAAACGAATATTGTCTGTAATTTTTGAACAGTCATTAATATTTTTGCAGTAAACGAATTGGCATAATATCTAACAAATGTGATATTATGGAGACTACGTATAATCCGCCTTAAATAATATTAATGTAGGTCAATTAATTCACATTTATAAAATGTAGGTTACAATAAATGGCTCATTACCATTATCACTAAATTATGCGTTCGCTGTACATAAAGATGGATTTGAGTTGATATCTTTGTCTTTGTCTGTATAATAGCCAATATCTTAATTATTGAGCTGCATTAAACAGTAACTCTTGATTAAATAACAAAATCCAACAAACTTTAAAAAAAAAATTTGTTTACAATTATCCAAGTGTTAAATTTAATTTCACTGTTTGCGTTAATAAAGTGACAATACTATTACAAGTTTGATATGTAAGAATAAGCGAACTTAATGGTTGTAATAGTTAATTATCATTTCATGGTTCTGCTGTTCTTCGCAAGGCTTATTCATGTCTCATCCAACAATATTTGTTTCCCCATGTGTATCGCCCGGAGTGCTCATGAAAAAATTATAATCGCATGAAAAAGCATCTTGCCGCAACTCGACACATCTCTCGAGAGGAGTCTCGGAAAAATCAGTGTTCGTTAATTATATTCAACCGCCGAATTATAACGAACGCGAACTATTCCACCAAAGGGCGTATTTAATTATCAACGAATGCGTTGTAGGAATCTCATGGTGCAGGAAAAGCATCTGAAAAATGGCATTCATTTTCCGCCGAGTCAACGAAATCGATAGCTCGGTAATTTACAGTAGAATCTCCGCATGCAAATCCCAACGGCGAGCGGGGAGCTATGCGCTCTCTCCTTCCCACTGACCCTGCGTGGCTCCCATCCCCCGCCCCGGCAAAGTTGCCCGAACGGCTTAGTTAGAGGAGCACGTGCACACGCAGGCATCTGCTCTTTGTTCAGAGATTTTATACCACGGCGCATAGGCAACAGAACATGCTTAATGTTGAATCGTAGTGAGCCGCGCGCGGGCACATGCGCGAGGTCCGGACTCTCGCATGGCACACGTAGCTAGTTGTGTGCACGTACACGGCTCATGGGTGTGGCCGGCGAACCTATGGGAAATGGCAGAGGTGAGGTGGCTCCGCTCGGCCGTGTGGATCTGATAGCCGGTACTTAGGATCGACTCGTATAAATACGCGATTAAATGTGAATACGCGGCGGATTCCCGCGGGCAAAGGGCAATGTGGCCGGCGCAAAACTATTTCTGCTATTAGCGGAGCGATGCGCGCGGTCTGCCTGCGCCACCGCGCTGCCGCTGCTCGCACAAAGAAACCGACGTCTCGAGTCCGTTGGCGAATTAAGCGCATAATTAAGACGCGTTTTGTTATGTATTAATCGCGGATGGATTCCGCGATCGAGTCGAGCCTGCGTCGCCGCGGGAAATTAATAACGCAGCGGCTTTGCAGAGAAGGCGCGCTTGCCGCGAGTGAATACGCGTTGTCGCGAATAAATGCACGCGTTTCAACGGGGATCGCTTAATTAATACGCTTTGCGTAAATTACATCGCGCGGTGAGCGAATGCGGTTATGTAACCGAAAGAGTAGCTCGAGATTGTACGCTCTGCGTTTCACCTCTCGATTGTTGCCGCGCCATTAAAACCGCAACGATCATTCGCAATTGATTTCCATTGCGTTTGGCTTCGCGAAATAATTCAAACTTTATAATGGTCACTAAATTAGATAGCCAAGCTTGAATTTAAGATCGTTTCTCACGTGATATATACGTAGAATATTGTATAATGGACGCCGCGCATTCCAGGAAAAATGTACTTGGAGTCAAATAATGGAATTGGATTTGCGATACTGCGTGCACGACAGACAAAGGAACATTTAATATAAATCAAACTGTAAATTGTTGAAATTGTTGTACGGAGTGTACAAAGGAATTTGCGTAGGTTGAATGGATAAATTTATCGAAACGATCGTTTCAGAATCGGCATGCGACTTTTCCCAGATTTCTTACAGTACAGTATTTCTGTCAATGTGTAGAAAATGAGCGTTTACTAACATTTACTCCGTCGAAACCATCTCGTAATATAATTGCCAGGACAGGTTTTGCCTTGGCAAAATTCTGTGCTGGGCAAAATTCGGAGTTAGTAGCGAGTATTTTCAACTCTCCTTTCACCACGAGAAACTCTTTTCACAGCATGTGCAAAGAATATGGATGGGAATAATGGACGTCTAAATATCAACGTCATCTTTGGGAATTTTTCAAATGTCTTTGCGCGCAGACAAGCCTTTACTTTCCGCTCATCCTGAAAGTGGCTCATGTTATTCATTTCAATAATGCAGAACCAACTGTGGTTCCGCAGGTCAGTGCCATAAATGAATTAGCCGCGATGCGTTCGATACAGCTACCGTCGACGAAACCCGGAAATCTTGGGTTGTGCGGCTCACGCGACATCTCAGACTAGTTGCACGTTTCACGCGGTACGAGTCGGGAAACTGCAGCTGCTCTGGCCAAGACGTAGCTTGCTGGCCAAGTCTTACCTTGGTGGAGGCCCTGCATCACTATTGCCTACTGGCCGTATCGACGATGACAGGAAGTAAATCCTGTTAAGTAGAATGCAGACGGACGTGAGATACACCGAGCGGCTTGCGAGCGGGAGGGAATATATATTGACATGTCGACCGCTCAATAGGCAGATTTCAATAGTACAATAGACCATGCTGCATTACACGATAGCATTTTTAACTACCTCGGGGTCCCATTACGACGTTGCAACCGAGCCCGCGTTTTTTCTTCATGTTCGCTGCTGCGCAATTACTTGGTGAAAAGGGACGGAGGAAATCATTCTCAATTATATGCAAATCCGGGAAGCTTTCTTCCCGATGTCATTTTTTCACATCGTGCTATTCCGAAGCCACGCTCGCGACATTCGCGATCGTTTCATACGAATTCATATTGATGTACGATTGGCGTCATATTTCCGGCTTATTAGTCGCAATTTACAGTTGACTGCGCAAAAATGTTATTACGATAATTAGGTGGCGCGAGTAGCATCGAAAGACTCGATGTTCGAGATGGGAGATTTAATTAAATTTTAGAGCGGAAGAACTGCGCTGGGAATTGAACCCGCGCCCTTTGAACTCGCGGACCATGACTGTACTCGCTGGCCACCGTGACTAATAAATGCCACGCTTTCGTTTATCTTTCTCTCGAACTTTATCGCTTACCTCTTCCATTTCCTATATGTGCGATTACCGTTGCTATAAATTATCACTTCAATGTGATATTTTTTATAAATAAGTATTTCGTTATATCCTTAAGTTATCTTTCTCACCGCAACAAAACTATCGACGAAACTCGTTCATTGAGTACGTATCAGCGATTTCATTTCCCGGAATGGGTCGTATCTTTTGTTATCGCGATGCTGTAATGTATTCTCCACTAAATCGTGGCCTTTTCGTCGGCCGAGATTTCCGACAGTGCCACATCGAATCGTGATTCGAAAGTGACGGTTAACGAAGTTATACTTGCGGGAAATGTATCAGCTTTGTTTCGCCCTGTAATTGGCGCAGGGTACGAGTTTACTGTCGCGCGGCCCACTCGATAGAGTAATTTATTCTAATAGGATTTCGCTGCCGGGGGGCTCAATATACCAAAAGAATCCTTACTCGAGCCGGCGAAATTGCTTTCGTTTCTTCCGCGCACGTTTCACCTCTCGGCGACGTATCAGCGACGCGGCGGGGCCTCGCGGCCTTGATTGAATAATGCCATTGTACCCCCCCCCCTTTTACTCTTATCGATAAGTTCGATAATAGGCAATAGAAACGTGCGAATATAAACGAACATGTGTTCTGTTTTACAGTCTACAGGATAAGATTCCATTAATTTTCGCACGTAATCGATTCCCATTTTCATTATTGCGAAGATACTATTTAATTTATAACGCGTACCTCGCGCGGAAGCAACCCAGCGTCGTAAAATAAAACGCCGCGGTGATAAATTGTGGCGATCGGTCATTACAGGCGATATTTTACTTTCGTGTAATAAATTGTAGTGCTGTCGCGGGCTAAGTGTACAGTTTACTTTGCGGATCGTGTAAGACGAACGGAAAACCAGGAACGAAAGCGTTCCGATGTTGGAAAGTCTCTCGTGCACGTGTGTGAGTGATCATAGCTTTTGAGAAGCAGGAAGATACGAAATGAGAGAAGGACCGGAGAAGAAATTTCAGCCGTAGGATAGCGATGTTCGAGAGCACGAGGCGAGTGTTGTAGCGACAATAATAGTAGTGAAAATTGCTTTTAGCTTATTTCCAAGAATCGAACACTCGGAAGCTTGATATGAAAAAAGAAGAGTAATATATGTAATTATATGTAATATATGTAAATATATGAAATATGAAGCACACAGTTCTGTGCGACCTGATGAGAGCGTTCGGGTGGGGGATACGGATAGAGTAAAGCTCGATCGCCGGCGATAGATATAACGAGTTAATTATGCGACTACATCTGGGATCAATGCACCAGGAGAGCTTGTGCACGAGTGATACGGCGATCTTGCGGTTCTCCCACGTGAAGACGGACGGTCTTGATTGGCCTACAGGAGCTACCGAGGCACTCCTCAAATCGGGCAATTAATAGAGCTGGTATCACACATGTGATCCTGTGATTGAGAAACGATACTTTCCGGCGTAAAAACGACGGAGGATTCAAGGCAGAGGAGAGAACGGTCGATGCCGAAGATGGACAGCGAACGTGCCAGCTCGCATCTTCATTTGGTAAATTTTGCCTCCTGCTTCCCCGTTATTTCCTTCCTACAAACTAGGTCGTCCAAATCTCTAGGGCTGACTTAATTAGTCGCTAATGTGATTCACCATAAGTGAATCATCTTGATTGGAGTCGGCGCGTAATCGAATATTATGCGGATTCGATTTCGCAGCGGGAAGCGATGCAACGTTCCGCGAACGCGTGGCGCGCACAGGGGCGGCTTTTGCGCGTCTACAAAGGAATGTCCGCGTCCATTCGCAAATACCACTTTGCCTATAAATCCCGTGAAAGTACGCGAGAGCGAGTTCACGTACGTGGCGAAAATCTCAATTTGCGAGATCTAAGCCTTGTGTATTTGCCTATCTGTCCGCTATTCAACCGTGGGTAGTTGCGCCTCGGTAAGGTGATACGCGCGGCTCAGTCTTATTTCGAGTTAACCCGGATAGTCATATGCATGCATAAACACGTCGTGGGGACAGCGCTCTCTCAGCTGCGATGTTTCCTCTCATAAGGAATGTTAAATACGCGCGTTTATAACGATTTAAATGCGCTTAGGAATGGCAAATTATATGCGTTTCACAAGAAAATGTAAATGAAATATGAATGTGACAGTCACGGCCTTCTTTAGGTTGCTTTTTAAGTGTTTTTTACAAACAAGTATATTCAGTTCACAAAAATCTACTGTCCACAGTGATGGGCAATTTTTGTGGCCAGCGGCAATAAGGAAATTCTAATTATCCCGACTAGACTTTGATTTAACTCTGTTCTAATCGTAAATGACAAAACGTACTACTAAACACGGTTGTAACATAATACTTTACGTTTTTCGTTTTATCCTTGTCACAGAAGTAACGAATTCCCACAATTCATGTGAAATGTCGATGTTTGTATTTAATAAGGAAATAATTATTCTTTCTTCACTTTTGTTATGTATTTACGTCCGTCACAAAGTATTGTCGAAGGCGAGATAAGAATGACGAGAATGAAGTTTCGCGGCAGTGCAGTTACATATTTCAAGATATATTTGTTACGCGACGTCAAGCGATAATGCAGACTCCGTCGCGGGGAGGAAAATGACACTTTATGGAAACGCGAGTAATTGACGTTCCGATATGGTAAAAGTGCCCCTTTCCTCCGCAAGCTCTTCGCTCGTGTGATAAACAGTCGGGAAGTTGGGTATATCCGCAAGGAAATCCACAGATACCTCGAATTCATAGTTTGAGTCAGTGGCTGCCGTAAATGCTCACATTCCGCGGAAACGTATATAAACTCGCGCGGTATAAAGCGGCCCAAGTACGCTGTTAACTTCGTTATCGAGTACGACCATGAGGGGGGTTTTAAGGAAATTAAACTTACTCAAGAATAAAATCCCGTGCTTTTCTTACCTATCGCTATTAACTGATTTTATCTGCGACATGTCATAAACTGTTAATTGAATGCCGGCCTTCCGCTGTGATGACATTGTGAGTCCGAAATCCGGATCAAATGCGCTATTGAATAATGAAATAGCCCCTCCTAACTCTCTGAAAGAAAATGTCGACGCGGTGGGATACCACGGTAGAATACCCCGCCGACGTTGATGTCGCTCTATTTCTGTCATATGAATGTTTCATCGCAAAACTATTTGCACAGTTCTTTGCACTTTCTTCTCGACTTGGCTTGACACACTAAGTTTTTTCTACGGAATGAAAAGTTAATATAGAAGCTTCTGTAACGCTGTCGGGCAACCTTGCTCCCAATGCTTATAGCAAACTACTTTCTTCTTCCGCACATCGTACAACATGATTTGCAATATTGTGTTCAATTAAAAATTGAATTACGCAATTTTATGCTTCGCGATCGATCGTCTCGCGTTGTTTAGGGATCGCTGAGGGGAGAAGTTTGTTTTCTTACTGTTTCGACGAATGTAAAAGAGGGGCTGGGTTGGTTTAGGTTATATTTATGGTATCGGATTTAATTAAAAAGTCAAATACGGAATTTTATGGACTTCACGATCAACTGTCTCGCATTGTTTAGAGATCGTTAAAAGGAAAGTACATTCTCTTGTTGTTACGAGGAGTGGAAAAGGGAGGTTCGAAATATCCGAGTGAGCTCAAAGCAAATGATCGAGCCGAGTTTCTCGTGAACGATTCTTTACGAGGGATTGAAGATATAATTGAGCACTCGATATCCAGTCCCGCACTGTACAAACAAAATTTTGTTGAACGAGCAGTGATACACGATTGACCGCGGATATAGAATGGCGAACACGTGCGGGAATTATTCCCTAGTAGAAGACTAATTAGCGTTGAGTGTGTCAGACGGTCTACAGACGTTTGACGTGAACTTTCAAGGCCGAAAAATGTACACACAGGCTACGGTCGGATCGATAGAGACAGTGGTGGAGACTCGAACGCAGGTAGACATGTTTCTGGCTGTGTTGCACACCCAATTACATTACTCACATTTTCAACTGCCTCGGCCGTAAATTTTACCTTCCGCAAGAAAAGAGGTGACACATTAATTGATAAAAATATACACGCGACCTTCATTGCCGTTTTAGCAGTTTAAACTATTTCGCCGCCGTTCGTTTTTTGCACATTTGAAGTGACACGTACTAATTATGACACTTTTAGTCATGTCATTTAACTCATATTGATTAATATTTTTACTAATTGTGTAATTGCATTACGTAAATGTAATTTGTTAGGTGGGTATTCGTGCGCGTTACCTCTCGCAGGCGTTTCTACGCCAATGTACTCGATTGGAAATGTATTTTATAATTAAAAGAAATTAATTTATTTTATTTGTTATTAATGTTCGATTTGTGACAGGTCGGCGAGATTTATAATGGTAAAATCAGAAAAAGTACTTATAATTTAACAAATTACGCGATTGTTACACGCAGATATGATTATAACGCAAAAATGCGCGGCTGTTGCGCGATGATACGTTCTGTAGAGTTTTACATGATCAACAGATCATTGCTCCAGATTGGGATGGGCTTTTATGCTCTCGCTTTTCGACAGTGGGATTCGTGATCAAAACGGCGATCCATTTCGTGATTACACTCGTGATCGACTTTGATGACAGCCCTGACTGCATTTCCATTGATTATAATGCCGGTCTTACTAGTTAAAATTTAGGGAACTTACGACTATGTGAGTGACGCTATATTAAATTAGAAGAATTAGATCACGCGTAGATCAAACGCGTCAGAGATCTTTTCTGTTTCGCGCACGGCGGCGTTGACGACGATAAGATTTCGTTGCTGCAGAATGTTTTGCCGCGCTTGGATTATTGTTTTTACGCGTATTCGAATGGTGGATATTTCGTAATATCATGAAATTGAAGTAATTTAATTATGACATATGTGTAAAAGTTACGCACGTAACAAATGACATTTTTATACAAATATACATGAATGTACGTGCGATTTGTGTAAACATTATAGTAGTTTATTTCTATGTCTCCATTATTTTCTAATATTTTTTCATAAAAATAAAATATGAATCATACATTAGGAGGGAGCAATTTGCTTAATCCATCCATATCTCTGAATATAGAGTAACGACATCATCCTTTAATTGGTTACACCTATTGTAAATAAGCTCAAAACGATAAGCAAGTTTCCGTACCAGTAAATGCTATCCTTGAGTACAATGTCCGCCGCTGATGCGGGAAAGTTTGTCCTGGTAAAGGCGAGCGGAACGGTGAGATAGTTGCCGTGACGCCATTAATTTTATTCTATTCCATTTTCTTTCTTTCCATCTGGAGTTATAACAAAGATACAGGCGGACTCAGTTACGGAACTTTCATTGAGACATTTATTTTGCCATTATCGGCCACGCGGAGTTAAGAATCGAGTAACAAATGTCGCGACACGGCCGAAGGCATACTTCTCGCATCCGATCAGCCGCGCGCCGAATGATACGAAAAGCGCGACGAAAGTGTGGGAAAGGATTGGCTGCAAGTGCGCAGTGTTTTCTCACGAGTCATTTTTCATACGCCGACGCGTTACATGCACTTTCCCATATTTCCGTGTATAATTCCCGTATTATTCTTCCCGCCGCGCAGGATTTACAGGCATTTGCACATAATGCATTTATAGTGCTAGATAGGTTGTCTGATAACCGAATAAACGCGTATAAGTGATTCAACAATGTTTGCGGGCTTCTCTCCTTTCAGGAAAACATTCACGATGAGAGAGACAGTCACGAAAATAAGACAAATTTTGCGAATGACAAACTTTGCTACCACGCATCAACGCAGAACATAGTTGTCGCGACGGCTTTTCTAATGTGAAATGAGCATAATTTTTCATTAAATAAGAACAATAATTAGCATCCTGGGTAGTTTGGCAACAGTTCTAAAGTTTCCGATTAATTTTAGGAAGAGTTCTGTGGAATTTGTTAAAATGAAAGGCACCAAAATTGAAAACTTGGGACGGTTTTTTTTAAAAAAAGGGTGCAGTCGAGAGCACCGCGAGAAATATAGAATTGTTGAAGACCTACTCAGAAGCCTTCTTAAAAAATGTTTCGCGAAATTAGCACCTCCAAACTCTTGTTCGACTCTTTCGTAAAATATCCACCGAATTCTTTCTGGAATTACTCAGGAACTCTGGAACGGTTGCAGAGCTGTTTGGGACTCTAATTATTCCTTTGATTTTCAAAAGAAGGTTTTTCACTTTATTGGCCTCACAGTCCCGAATGACGTTACGAAGTATAAGCACTCCGACTGCGGAAAGCGAATACACTACTGTATATCACGTACGAAGAATATTGAATAAAAATTCTATTCAAGTCTATTATTATTATTTCGAACGTCAAGTATCAATTTTATTTGCTTTATTATACCCTGCGTTTATTCAGATTACGCAAAGGTGTTGCAATACTTCGTCGTCGTAAGACTATTAGAAGGAGGTTTATTTCGCCAGGGAGAAGTTAAATTAAAAATTAAAGAGCACGGATCGTGGAGAAATGTGTGCACGAAAGCGATGACCGGTTCATGTCGTTTGATAACCGCGGCGGTCCGTCTCGATCATTGAAGAAGCGCGCACGTGCATTAGAAAGCGCTCCGGATGGCTCGATGCCATTTTCTCCCCGGGGGATATTTTCATAAAAATTTCCTCGAAACTCCGTCTTCCATAGGCTGCACCATTTCTGCGCTCACAGGCACGTAGATACCCGCGTACACGCTGTCGGACGTGAATTATAAACACGATGAACTTTACGACCTACGCTGCGCCCAGTAGAAAGTCCTTCTTTTGCTGCGATCGCGATTAATTGCTACGCTAATACACGATACCACTTTCATATGCACGGATTGATCGTCCAAGACGAAGTTTAAATTATTGAATTGATATTGAATGGCGATAAAAATGATTTACGAGCGAGGAAGGATTGTTTAACAGTATAGGATATCCGACTTGTTTGTTGGAAATAATAAAGTATGATTTTATTTCTGTTCACTGGTTCGGCGTAGAAAAGAAAATCCAATTACTCGAAATCTCAGGAGTCCCACGAGCAAACCGTAGTTTTTGATACGCGAAGGACATAAATATAGCCGGGAACCGTTTCGCTTCCATTTCTCCTTTCGTTCGCCTCCTTCCCTTTTTACCCGCGGTACACGCTTCGTCTTTGTCGATTCGCGTCTCGCAAGAGCTCGATTACTGGTAACTCGGTTACCGCGTGTGCGTGTGTGACAGA